>MJUT01025178.1:0-12657 GCA_002080005.1 Gigantidas platifrons
TCCCCATATTTCACTACCATATAAGATTATCGGTTTGATTAATGCATCAAATAGCTTCATCATTAGGTTAACACCACAAAAGGGATGGGTTAAGTTCTTAGAGATTTTAAAGGCTGCTTTTCTAGCTTTTAAAAAATAATTCTGTTTGTGCATAAGTGAATGTACCTGATGAAGTAAATTTAATTCCAAGATAGTTGTAGTTTGATACATTCTCAATTACTGAGTCATCGTATTGAAACAAGTGTTTACATTTTCTACCGCTGTTACTGAAAGTAACTATTTTAATCTTCTTAAGATTGACTTTAAGATGCCACTCATTACAATAATTATTTAGTATGTTAATGTTATGTTGCAAAGATTTGGGGTTAGAGGCTAGTAAAACAAGATCGTCTGCATAAAGAAGACAAGAACATTCTGTAGAATTTAGGGTTACACTGTTTTCACGAGAACGAATTCGTTCATGCAAGTCATTTACAAATAAATTAAATAATAGGGGACTCAAATCATTATCTTGCAACACACCTTTCGCAGTTTGAAAGACATTTGAAAGTCGATTACAAAGTTTTACTTGTGCTGTACTATTTTCATACATAGACCTAATGAATGAAAATGTATTACCAGTAATTCCTAATTTTATTAATTTATACCATAACCCCCCCCCTATGCCAGATGGAGTCAAAAGCCTTTGCAAAGTCAATAAAACAAGTATATAGTGTCTTTTTCTCATATTTAAACTTTCGGATGAGGCTTTTAAGTATAAACATATTATCACTGGTTCTACTGTTTTTTTCTGAAACCACCTTGTACATCATCAATAATATAACTTCAAGTGTACACATTCCCGAGGTCACTGACATGATTTAATAACTTGTCTGAACATGTTAACACAAGCATTATATTTACATTTAAGATTGCCATGCTAGAGTAGGGATAGTTCAATAAAATATTTAAGACACCTGATATTAATATAGTACACTGGGAGTAATATAAATTTAAGTATTTTTATTTATCCTACAAAAGTAAATATTAAATGAAGTTAAAACATATGAATTGCATTCAGTTTAAATACAACATTTTAAATGTAGTACACTGAAATGGAGTTTGGCATTTCTTTAATCTTCATAAATTCGATATGTCGTCTATTACTGATTTTTCAACTGGATTGAACCAGTTTACACACGCTTATCAGAACTTTACATTGTGCATGCCTCAACGCGTCTGTACAAGTTTAAACATGATCCTATTAAAAGGCCACTGATAGGTCATTAAGTCATTCACTAGAAGACGATATTTAATTGATTGGGAAGGAGTAATCTTGTGTAAATAATACAAGCACCTGTTTGAACATTACATAGCGATGATACGCCGTAATTCCCTGTGGAATTTGATCGTTGCGTAGGTCATTACCCACGTTTCTCTGTTTTGACGGAAATATTAAAATATTGTACATTGTATTTATCTTTGTTATTTGTTATTATTTTCAAGTATACCTGCAAAAAAAAATTGAGGTTTGCATTCTCAAAACACTACACCCCTCCAAGCATATACAAAACATACATACACACCAACAAAAAAGGGGGGATATATATTGACATTACCCTGTTTAACAGTGAATAATTGATAATCTCTTATAAACAAAACAAAAATCAGTGCCGGAAGTGTGCTTATCCTAGCGTACACATTCTGCATTTAATTACTCAACTAATTAGTAATTGCCCTAATTGGGGGCAATGCATTGTGCTAATTACATTAATTACCACATATTAATTATCTACTTGCTGATTAATTACCCTTTTGATGCAACGAATGATGCAACATTGCATGTGATGACGTCATAGGGTATCCTCAATAGGGTATCCTCCTGGGTATTCTTCCATAGGGATTGCATTGGCTGGACTGCGCCAGTTCTGGTAATTGTATAACTACTCACGGGAATGATTGATTGGTTGGTGCTTAACGCCAATTTTAGCCGTATATCGTGGCGTGAACAAATTATATATATTAAATTCCTCAACTACAAAACTCTTAGAAATAAAATATACTTGGCTATAAAACAATGGGTTATATGTACAAATAAAAGACCATTTAACAAGCGAAAAGAGGAGCGCACTGGGTACCTATAGGAATACCTTTAACAAAGACGTGCACCAATCACAACAAATATATTGTCAAAGACTGAATCATTTTGGTGATGTTAGTTTCAGAGAAATGTTCTATTAGAATCAGAGTTGATTTTTTCTTTTTGGTAAAGCAGACATGTCTCTTCCTAAAGTAATATATCTAAGTTGGGGATTCTTTTTAATAAAACTCTAGAACATACAAGATTCCAAAATCAAACTAGCGATTAATTTCGTAATTGAGTGTATGCTTAAAATCAAATATGAAATAAAAATACAAAACAAAGATCTAGAAAAGTATTTGTGAACCACACTAACACTACACATTTGACCATCACCTGGGAATATCCAGATTTTTCGATGGGTTTCGTGTTGCTCATCTTTTTAGTTTTCTGTGATCTGTTTATTGGTTTGCTTGTCCTAGTACTGTGTCTTGTGCCCAATGTTGCATTATCTCTGGATTTACCATTTTGATTGCCCCTTCGGTTTTCTGTAACGTTCAGTTATCAGTAAAAATTTCACTTTATTCCAAACATTACTGGATCGATACCTCTCCTGGTGAACTATTGGTTGCCGAGGATATCGTCCGCCCAGTAGTCAGTGCCGAAACACTGAAATGGTTTATTAGATATACTTATTACTGAAATTTACAGTTCCTATATAATATAAGTATTAATAAAACTAAGGTTCTACTCCCTCAGGAATAGGTGACCTTAGCTGATTTGTGACTGTCTTGTTAAGACCGTTTGGTTTTATTTAACTTTCCAATCCTGCGATTTTGAACGAACCTGATGAAGGTTATTCCAGAAACGCGTCATGCGCATTCTAAATTAGATTATCTACGTTTTATAAGGCATATACATTTGTACAAATACTATTAAGTGATACTTACATGACTCTTAAGCTTGGTAGATTGTTGAAAGCGTTGACCTCTATCACTGATATGTTATTATTCTGCAAGCGTCTATAAATAGTCAACACATATCTTTCGTTTTTACTTAATTAAATTATTAGCATCGATTGTGTCATAACCACTGCATATAATAGCCAGGGTCTTGGTGAGGATTCAGAGAGCTCAACTCATAGAACTCATTCGCGCGTCGCCAGGTGGGGGATAGGGAAGCTATTCGATGCCATCTGTCTTGAGGCTGGTACGTCATGATTGTAGTTTTCCTCTGTTTCTCCCGACATGTGATACATTGTTGCAAACTGAAGATTGCATTTCATGCAATTTGCTATGAATACACTGGACCAAATTGTCCTGTCAGCGTTTTAAGGTATAATGCATCACAATAGGGCTAGAATCAGAATGTGGAATAGAACCATTGTGTTATCCTATGCGTCGGGTGTTCTCGGATTTCTTCTTAATGTCAATCGTTGTGTGGAAGAAATATGAAATATTGACAGACCAAGTAAAACAACATTGTTGTCACATTGAACATATAAATAAAACTAATGGACTGGGGTAGCAACAATTTCTTTTGCTTGAGAAGCCAATGGATAAAGTCTACTTTAACAGGCGAGAAGAGGAGCATAGTATGTACTCATATGAATATCTTTAACAAACGCGTGCACCAATCATCTTGTCAAAGACTGAAACATTTTCATGATGTCAGTTTCAGAGAAATTTAGAATCAGAATTGGATTTTTATTTTGGTAAAGCAGACATGTCACTTCATACAGCAATATATCTAAGTTGGCCATTATATTTAATAAAACCCTAAAACATACGTGTTTCTAAAATTAAACTAGCGGGTTTTATTTTGTAAATTTCGTAATTAATTGTATGCTTCAAATAAAATATGAGACAAACATGCAAAACAAAGATCTAGTACTTGTGAACTACCCTAACTCTACAACATTTCAGTAACACCCGGGATTATCCGGGTTTTTCGATGGCTTTCGCGTTGGCCATCTTTACAGTTTTCTGTAATGTGTTTATTGCTTTGTGCCCAATGTTGAATTTTCTCTGGATTTGCAATTTGTATTGCCTCTGCGGTTTTCTCTGAGGCTGACACACAAGGAATGTAGTTTTCCTCTATTGCTCCCGTCATTTGATACGTCGAAATATTTGTTTTTCTCATGTTGATAGGCAAATGCATACTATTAGATCATGGATATGAATTTGATACTCAAAACAATTGTATATGCAGTACAAACTGGAAACCATGAAGAAATTATTGTTTAATAATTTGTCTTTGAATAATACTGGTGAACAATCCGTTCATTAATGTGTTTTACTTTCAACTACATTGTATGTCTATATTTACCACTATATCACTACAATTTAATGAATTAATTATAACAAGTATAAATAAAATATAAATATAGATATACATTTGTACAAATCTAACTAAATGATAATCACAGATGGAAAAACGTTGTAGATTGCTGAAAGTGTTGTTCATATCACTGATATAAAAAGGACTATATTTAATTCCTCAACTATAGGACTCTTAGAAATAAATTATATGTGTGTATAAAAGAGTCGGGTTATATGTACAAAACAAAAGATTATTTAAGAGGATAAACATATATTTAAGATATATGTTATATATCTATATTTTTGTAAACTAACTAGTTTATGTTGTAGTATTCTGGTAAGCTTCAACAACATCTATGCAGTCGATCCAATTATGCTTAAGTGAATAATTGGAATTACACGGAATACATTCCTATTTTTCCTCCTTATTTAATAGATAACTACCATGACCCGTCTGGTTATTGCGATTTTGACCATACGAACAACATATATTGCCAACAAATGACTATGAGTAAGCATGACTAGTCATTGTGATTTTTACGGTACGAACAAAGAGTCTTACAAACTAAGGAATGCATTTCGTGCAATTTGCTATACACATACTGGACCAAACACTCCTGCCAGCGTTTTAAAGTATAATTCTTCATAATAGGCTAGACTCAGAATGTGGAATAGAACAATTATATATTGTGTTATCCTATGCGTCGGATGTTCTCGGATTTCTTCTTAATGTCAACCGTTGGTTAAAAGAAATATGAAATATTGACAGACGAAGTAAAACAATATTGTTGTCATATTTAACCCCTAAATTGTATACATTAATTTCAATAACATGTAGACATTCCTGACAGACAAAATGGTAGTGCTCGGTCCCAATTCGTTATATTTAACAAATCCAATATGCTTAGACAAAGAGAATAGACTTGAATTTTCATTAAACACTTAAGAGTATGTGATAGATGTTAATGGGGTCTTCACTGTTTTGCTACCTGAGTTTATACCTTTTTGAAATGCATTCCCATTATTTCTAGATTTGTCATGCTTTACAGAAAGTGAGACCTTTTCGAATGCGTTAAATAATTGAGATGCAAGATACGACGATCTTTCAATTGTCCTGAGATCATTTGTAGTTCTAGTTTGGTATATTTTTGTGTCATTGTGATTAATGATGACCTGATACACAATCATCATCACCCCGTTCCCCTCCCTAAATCCCAACAGTAGATACATACATCCATATTTGAGGTAAAGACAGTTATTTTATCCTACCCATCTACTTAAAAATTATAAATATAACGCATACAGTATGACCTTTTTTTGTAATCACAGACTTACAATGAATAAGTGTTGCTATGTAAATTTGTTAGGTTAGGGTCATTGTGTTTAACGACACTTTCAACAAGTTTGTTCACACCACGATATACTTGAAATACTGATAAAACTGACGTTAAAAACCAATCAATCACCTTCAACAATAATTCAGACTTACAATTTATAAGTGTTATTAGGTTGGAATACTATTCAGTCCTCTGTTTTCACAAACAACATCACCTCCATTTCTACAATTACAGACACTAGGACATGATGATATCACACCGACAAGTAAAATCACAAAAACTGTTGTTACTATAAGAAACTGCATTTTGCGCACTCAGTCTGCAATGGCAAAATGTATTTACTGAATAATTATTATCCAATGTTGTTTTAAATGTATAAATAAAATTTAGGGCGATATATACCATATGCATGTTTATATAACAATAATATTTTATTTCTATATAATTTTCAGTTTATTTCATATTTTCGTGGGTGAATGAGTGTAATGTATTGCCAACGAGTGGCTTTTCAACTATTAGTATATCAGGTTAAAACAAGTCGATGAGAAAAACAAATGATGTCCGCTTTGTACTTAACCAAAATTATTGGTAGGATTTGTATAGTGGTTGCTCATTAGGAAAATATTCTTCATGTATACATGTCATTCTACTTGGACACATTATTCTAATTCCGAGCCAATTAGCCATTGATCTTGCTCCTTATTACTGCATGCTTACAACAGAAGCAACAAATAACAATTGCATTGACTCGACTAGAATTTGAACCCACAATCTACAGCGAATACCTTAACCATTGCACGACCGAAGAGGTTAATTATAGAAACATCATGACATGTGTTATTTCATGAGATTAGAGTTATGGTGTTTAACGCCACTTTCAACAATATCCAACTATTTCGTGGCGGTAATTGTTATTGGTGCAGGAGTACCCTGAGAAAATCACCGACCTGCCTAAAGTCACTTATAAACTGTCTAATATAACATTCGAACTCACAACTTTAGTTGTGTTATGCACTGACTGCACAGGTAGTTATAAATCAAACTATTATACGATTACCCCATCGACGGACCTCATGTGTTTTTTTCATATATATCACATCGATGTTGTCTGATTCAAAATACACGTTCTTCTTCACAAATGACATGATTTTAATGGTCCGAAGAGCCCAACCCTCTGCCTGGCATAGTCAATCTTAATTGTAGATTTATAATGTCAGGAAAGTATTATCTTTACCTATTGTAAAGCTTGGGTTGTGTTCTTTTTGTTTTTTGTTAGTTTTTGTTTTTCAATTTTTGAAAACATGGTATTGTTTTGTTTTTGTTTCATTTTGCATTGTCTGTGTGTTTTCACTTGTTTGCTTGTCTGGTTTGTATTTGTATTTGTATTTGTTTTTGTTTGTTTTTATTTTACAAGATGGTGTTTCTTATCGAAGGAGAGTTCATCCGTTTCATGTATTGCCAGTTTATCTTCAGTATTTATAGGAGCATCGATTTTATTTTTTTGGAAGTTTTTTTGGTATTGGAGAAGACAAGTGTGCTGGCTTTACTTAATCAGAAGCTGACTGTATCACACACACAGTGTATCAGTATTGCATTGGAGAAGACAAATGTGCGGGCTTTACTTTATCAGAAGTTAGCTTTATCACAGAAACACATGTATCAGTATCATAGTAGAGAAGACAAGTGTGCTGGTTTTACTTAATCAGAAGTTAGCTGTAACACACACACACACACACACACGTATCAGTATTGGGAATGACAAGTGTATTGGCTTTACTTCATCAGACGTTGATTGTATTACACACACACGTATCAGTATTGCATGTGCATAATCCGTTCAGATCGAGCATGGTAGAACAATTAAATTGGGATTATCGCCATTTTTATACAATGTCAACTGAGCCTGTATTTCAGAGTTTCCTCTGTGACTATATTAATATCTCGACAGCTTATGTGAAATCACTGATCCCATGATTCACATTATACTTCAGTTTCCCCTTTATCAGAGTTTTCACTTGTCATATAGTATGTAGTGTCACAAGCAACATATGGCACAGGAGACAGAACCAATGCAAACAAAACAAAACCAACATAACAATAAACATTAAGACATTTAGCAACATGACTGAAACACATGTTCTATCGTTTCTTGTAAGACACGTACCGTGGTTCTCAAGGTCAAGTCCAGTTAGTCTTGTCTAACATCGGGGCTCGTTTAAATACTTTTTTTGAAACTAAAAGTAAACAAAAATAGTGCATAGCGCACCAGGGGTTGGGGGTTATTATTTATTTTTCCATTAAACTTTTTACTAAAAGCACAATTAAGTACAAATTCGTTAAAAATAATGTTTATTATAATATTTATCAAACGGTGCACTCGATATACTAAAGTAGGATTTTTTTTTTCATAAGTTTTAATGTCCTGCAGTATTTAACATAGATATCATACACTACAACTAATGGGTGGTAACGTTTTCAGTTTGTCATGATGCAGCATAATGTTTTAAAGAATTCAAGTTCGTTGTTTTAAGTAACATGACGTTGATGGTGTAGGCCATGTAGACTCCCAGCGCTAAATGATTTGAAATGTAGAAAAGGTACCTCTGAACTTGAAAACATTGTAAGAAGAAGTTGAAGATACCAAATATGGCGTACATTTGGCAATTGTTTTTTTTTCTTATACAGTTTCAAGGTATTACAATACTACTTCTGAGTATATAAACAGTGCTCGTGCACACGTTAAATATTTCAATAATTCAACTGCATATTAAATAAAGCATAACATAATAAAAATTCCACAAACAAACATATTTATTATGTCGAAGAGTGACCTTCGCGAATTGCAATTCTACAAAAACCGTTGAATATCTCTTTCTTTTAATGTAATATAAAGTATTCCACTGTAAAAATATTGACTAGGTGCTATTGTTTTTTATTTACATTTGCAATCATGTAAGTTAAATTGTTGCCTTTCCTTTATCAAATTGCAATTCGAACACACCCTTTACAAGTGTTATAATACACTTAACCTTTACTGGCCAGAAGTCATTGTATTTAATCTAACATATATCAGGTATGATTAGATGTTGTACATCGTTATTTAAAAGTCGTTGTTGACATTTTGTCTTGGATGGACTTGCTTTACAGAAAGTGAGACCTTTTCGAAAGTTTATGATAGCAAACGCCAGTTTAAGTAACATTTTACTTAAATCACGATTTTCTCAAAAAGTTCCTTTCATCTAGTTAAAGCTCATTCTCTGATCAAGTCTGTGTTTGTCACAAGTACCTATGGTATGTAAGGTAGATATACGATTGATAGTATAACCTGACGTCCTTGCTATTCAAGTTCCATACAAACAACAACAACAAAACGAGTTTATTTGAATGGTCTCTAATTCATGGTTGATAACATTTTATAAAGAACTACATACACGATGACTTGATAAAGTAGTGCAACCGTGATAAATTATTTTGAATTGAAATCACCCGACATTAAATTGCTCTAACTGTCACGTTTTCATTTTAAGTTGGCCTACATTTTTGGCAGTATGTTTATTCTCTTAATTGAAATTTAGAAATCTACATTGTCGATTTTTCTAGTTTTGTTATATTTCTACTATATATATATATATATATATATCTTTTTGTTTATCTTATTCGTACAATACAATACAATAAGTTTTATTTAAAGTCGGAAAGAATCAAACAATTAGTTTGTATTTTCAAATTTTCTGTAGCCCTCCACTGATAACGTTCCGATAATCTCCACTCATCATCCCTGGGTCAATAAAATCAAATTCATAGGTCTCAGAGATCTCTGGTTACTGATCAGGTATACAGAAGTTGCTATAACAAAATAGTATCACTCAAATCTTACAATAGCTTGGTAGATTGCAAACAAAACATATAATAGAAAACAACGTTTTTTATTTATTACACAAATGAAGTATCAAGTCCATGCAACTCCCGTTTTCCAAACGCATCGGGGCCAATCAGATTCGAGATGAAATATTCAGGAGTACGACAAAATTGCTAACAGATATCGGGCATAGGATCGTGATCAGCCACCGACAATGAACATGTTTGGATGTGTCAACATTCTACACCACAGGTTATATAGGATATATATATGAGCAGGGAGAACACTGGGTTGTTCAAAAGACAGATATGTATGTCAAAAGTACTCCCCTGGTGATATATTGTAAGCCTCCACTGTTATAGTCTGGTCATTTCCGAGTTTAATTATGTTGACCGTTATGGAATATCTGTCTCACAAATGACCACGCATATGTTCCAGTTGTCGCAAACACTTCCTGGTCCTTTCCGCGTTCATGACTTATCACGGGTTTGTAACTAGATTAACGCGACGGTCGTCACTAGTGGAGCAGCAACTACTTAACCTGAGTTCACACCCGATTTTCAGTGGGGTTCGTGTTATTCAATCTTTAGTTTTGTATATATGTTTTGTTGATTGGTGTTTGTCCCTTTGTACTTTTTCTTTTGACCATTATGTTGTCTGTTCTTCTTCGATATACGGATTATGATTGTTCCTTTGGTATCTTCAGACTCTTCTTGCATTGGTATATGTAAAACTTATCTAAATTTCCTCTACAATTCGTATTAAAAGAGTTATGCCAAACGTAACTTTAACTAAAAATAATAGCGCTGATCAGAGGGTAAAGTAATGTTGACATAAGGACCACTGAGTATTTACAACAATAAACTTCACATCAAGTCCGTTGTTTGGCTCAGTGTGATGTCTTAAGCCTAAAGAGTTGTTATCATATTTAGTTACATACCGCATCATCTCACTAAGAGGGAAGGTTTGTCCTTATAAAACTGATTTAACCCTGCCTCTTTTTATTGAAGTGCATGTGCCAAGCCATGAAACATAGAGTTAATGTATTTGTGTTAGTGGTATCGATGTTGTCTCTTTCTAAGATTGTCTTATTAGTTTTTTAAATGTTCCGACAATATGGTATTTTTTTTATTAGTTTTGATACTAGTTCAGAGAAATATGCAGTTCAAGTTAAAACGAAACCAGTCTTGCCAAATTTGTCCAAAATACCATTCAGCAGAGCTATTTAAATTCTACTTCTAAATTAATCATTACATGTGACACACCGATATATAAAACAACTTGTATGAAAAGTGATTTTTGTTTACGGCATTGAATCTTTGTAATCCGAAAATTAAATAAATATTATATTCTGTAATACCTAAAGCATATAAACATACAAAATAGAGGGCTTAGCTTCAATTAGTCTGGGTGTCAGTGTACTTCATTGCACAGTAACAACATGAACGTATGCAAATTGTTTTTTTTATTATTATCTAATAATGAGTTATAGACCGTGAGACTGATACATATGTTAACCATTACATACATTTAAACTATAAAGGAGAAAAATAATCATGAAATTGTTATTAGTCATATAATTTATATCTGTTGATCTTATTTTAACAACTAAGCCAATATAATATCATCACAGCACATTTAGCGAACACAAACATATACAAATGACAGATTTATCACATCATACGAAAGTAAAATTCTCCAGACAAAGGAGGGGACGAAATAATGCATTTAATAAGAGAAGAATACACATAAAAAAAACGAAATATAATACACAGTCATAAAAATTCCAAAACTAAACAGAAATATCGTAGAAACAGAGGTAAAATCGATAAAAAAAACTTCACTTTTGAATCTCTGGCTTGATACAGGCACCTCAGTAGAAAATGGCGGGGTTAATCTAGTTTGATGGTCCAAAAACTCCACTCTACCCAATATATAATTAAGTCTCATTCATAATTTATACAATGTGAACGTGGATAGTTGTGAATAAACTGATATGACTTCATTCAACAACGATCTCCATACATGTGCTCCTGTATCAGACGAGGAGAGATTCGATGGTGGGAAAAGAGCACTTGTATATTTTCTATTGAACTAATTGGAAACTCCGCCTTGAGAGTTTGACAACGAATATATGCCACTGCATTTGAAAAGCCACTACATAAATTTCAAAGATAACTTACAGAAAGAACCTTGCACTGAAGTGGAGTTGATTTTTCCAGGCCATCAATCATATTTTTTTAGATGAATTTAGAAGAATAAAAAATATATTGTTTTGTATATTTAAATAATAAAATGAAAAACAAAACAATACAACACTGTCGGAACAATTCTAAAATACCACAATGTCAGAACAATTCTAAAATACCACACTGTCGGAACAATTCTAAAATACCAAACTGTCAGAACAATCCTAAAATGCCACACTGTCGGAACAATTCTAAAATACAACACTGTCAGAACAATTCTAACATACCACACTGTCAGAACAATTATAAAAACCACACTATCAGAACAATTCTAAAATACCATACTGTCGGAATAATCCTAAAATACCACACTGTCGGAACAATTCTAAGATACCACACTGTCGAAACAATTATAAAATACCACACTGTCAGAACAATTCTAAAATACCACATGGTCAGAACAATTCTAAAATACCACACTGTCGGAATAATTCTAAAATACCACACTGTAGTAACAATTCTTAAATACCACACTGTCAGAACAATTCTAAAATACCACACTGTCTGAACAATTATAAAATACCACACTGTCAGATCAATTCTAAAATACCACACTGTCGGAACAATTCTAAAATACCACACTGTCAGAACAATTCTAAAATACCACACTGTCGGAACAATTCTAAATTACCACACTGTCAGAGTCAGAACAATTCTAAAATACCACACTGTCAGTACAATTCTAAAATACCACACTGTCAGAACAATTCTAAAATACCACACTGTCAGAACAATTCTAAAATACAACACTGTCTGAACAATTATAAAATACCACACTGTCAGAGGCAGAACAATTCTAAAATACCACACTGTCAGAACAATTCTTAAATAC
>MJUT01025179.1:3774-14152 GCA_002080005.1 Gigantidas platifrons
AGATTATGAAAAAGGCATATTTTGTATGAAAAGGAACCCTATTGTCCACATTAATAGGGAATAACTCCCATAAAATCGTCTAATTTAAAAATCATATTTAATATATATATAATAGCCAATTGAGGGTTGTTTCAGAATTAAATGTGTGGGAGGGTCTGGCGGCAGCTTCATTTTTTTTTAAATGGGTGGTTGGTTTATTGATAAATAAAATTTTGTGGGTGGTAGGAGACATCAACATAAAAATGTCATGGCTAGTTGGTAAATTAAAACCTACATAATTAGTTTGTATTGTTCTTCCTCAGTTTTAAGACAATTACTGCCGCTTTTACACCACCGAGAATGCTGACAACCGTCAAGAAATCAGAAACTTGTCACGTTTTTCTCTCGCTAATTTGTTTGTAATTTTATTATCTCCCCTGTCACGGAAACGGAAATCGATTTACCTCCCCTTAGTCGTGGAGTCTGTTTATTCAATAAAAATACAATTTTCACAGATGTAATTGACAAGGGGACATATACTGTAAACAATAAACACGATTCAAAAATTACCATTTTTGAAATTGAATGTTATGGGTGGTGGTTTTTAGTTTACAAATTTTTGTATTGATGCACAATTTATTTGGTGGTTATTGGTGGTGAAAAATATGTTTCTCCCTCCCCCCCTCCCCCCACACACACATTTAATTCTGGAACCGCCCTTAGATGATAATGGAACATTACATATTTAATGTATGAATTTAATCAGGTTTAGGTTAATTGTGCTTAACGCCACTTCCAACTATATTTCAGTTATATCATGGTGGTCAGTTCTATTGGTTGAAGACATCGGAGTGCCCGCAGAGAAGAACCGACCTGTCGCAAGTCACCAACAAACTTTTTCACATAATGTTGTATACCTCGCTTGAGCGGAATTCGGAGTCATGAATTACAGAATAACTAATGTTCTGTCCTGAATTACAGTAATGTTCTGTCCTGAATTACAGTATAACTAATGTTCTGTCCTGAATTACAGTAATGTTCTGTCCTGAATTACAGTATAACTAATGTTCTGTCCTGAATTACAGTATAATTAATGTTATGTCCTGAATTACAGTATAACTAATGTTTTGTCACGAATTTTCTTTACCGCCTATAAGGTTAAATTGACAACTTGCACATTTCTAACTTGATTCTAAAATTAAACATATTTTACGTGAGTTATTCCTCTTACAACAAAAAAATCAATGTTACCTGTTCCATGAAAGAGTGATGGAAAAGTATCATTTTCTTTTGATGAGTGTTTGGTTTATGGTGTTTAACGCCACTTCCAACAATAGTTCAGTTATATCGTGGTGGTCAGTTTTATTGGTGAAGGAAACCGGAGTACCCAGAGAAAACCACTGACCTGTCGCAAGTCACTGTACAACTTTATCCCATTATGTTGTGTCAAGTACAACTCGCCAAAAAACAGGGTTCAAACTCACATTGTTAGTGGTGATAGGCACAGATTGCATAGGTAGTTGAAAATCCAACTACTATACGATCACGACCACGACTGCCCCTCATTTTCTTTTGAACCTTATTAAAATTCAGAGGATAAGAGAAGAAAATTCAAGTCAATAAGCGTGTAAAGATTATGAAAAAGGCATATTTTGTATGAAAAGGAACCCTATTGTCCACATTAATAGGGAATAACTCCCATAAAATCGTCTAATTTAAAACTCATATTTAATATATATATAATAGCCAATTGAGGGCTGTTTCAGAATTAAATGTGTGGGAGGGTCTGGCGGCAGCTTCATTTTTTTTTTTAAATGGGTGGTTGGTTTATTGATCAATACAATTTTGTGGGTGGTAGGAGACATCAACATAAAAATGTCATGCCTAGTTGGTAAATTAAAACCTACATAATTAGTTTGTGTTGTGCTTCCTCAGTTTTAAGACAATTACTGCCGCTTTTACACCACCGAGAATGCTGACAACCGTCAAGAAATCAGAAACTTGTCACGTTTTTCTCTCGCTCATTTGTTTGTAATTGTATTATCTCCCCTGTCACCAGAAACGGAAATCGATTTACCTTCCCTTAGTCGTGGAGTCTGTTTATTCAATAAAAATACAATTTTCACAGATGTAATTGACAAGGGGACATATACTGTAAACCATAAACACGATTCAAAAATTACCATTTTTGAAATTGAATGTTATGGGTGGTGGTTTTTAGTTTACAAATTTTTGTATTGATGCACAATTTATTTGGTGGTTAGTGGTGGTGAAAAATATGTTTCTCCCGACCCCCCCCACACACACACACATTTAATTCTGGAACCGCCCTTAGATGATAATGGAACATTACATATTGAATGTATGAATTTAATCAGGTTTAGGTTAATTGTGCTTAACGCCACTTCCAACAATATTTCAGCTATATCATGGTGGTCAGTTCTATTGGTGGAAGACATCGGAGTACCCGGAGAGAAGAACCGACCTGTCGCAAGTCACCAACAAACTTTATCACATAATGTTGTATACCTCGCCTGAGCGGAGTTCGGAGCCGCAACGTTAGTGGTGATATGCACTGATTGCACAGTAGTTATAAATCCAACTACCATACAATCACGGCCACGACGGCTCCCTGCATTTTTTCAGATTCATAGCATTATGTCAATGACAACTGGCCTTCACAAAAAAAGGCACTGAATTAATTGATGGATAATGATAATATACATCTAATGTGTTTATATTCTCTGTAACTTAC
The DNA here is from genome assembly GCA_002080005.1 of Gigantidas platifrons. NCBI lineage: Eukaryota > Metazoa > Mollusca > Bivalvia > Mytilida > Modiolidae > Gigantidas > Gigantidas platifrons. The sequence continues at coordinate 6,509 of MJUT01025179.1, forward strand.
CTTTCTTAACGGTGAGGAGCCTCTCATATCATAGAGGATGACACTACGATCAGAAGCACAACTGGCAACAATGGTAGTCTGAAAATAGAAGACAAAATAAATTATGAAATTTTAATTTTTCTGTCATTAGGATAACTATTTCTAGACCTATAGATTTATTCTAATTAAGTTTTACAGGAAATAAGTGATATTACGGGACCGTCGTGGCCCTGATCGTATGGTAATTGGATTTACAACTACCTATGCAATCAGTGCCTATCACTACTGAAAGTTGTGGGTTCGAATCCCGCTCAGGTGAGGTGCACTCGACACAAAATTATGTGATAATGTTTGTCTGTGGTTTTCTCCGTTTCCTCCACCAATGAAACTGTTAGAAAAAAGTTAGAAAGTCTTTCGAGTCTGGAATCTCAAGGAACATATTTTCACTCCAAAATGTTCCGACTTATAGGCGAGTATACATAAATTTACAATCAGTCATAATTTACACTTTTTTGTTTAAGATAATTTTTTTATACTTGCATACTGATGAACAAATGTTTGGAAGATTATTTCATCCATATTTTAAATTTATCGGATAGCTATATAGCAGTAGTCTTGTTTATCAGTTAATCATTTAATAACCTCTTGTCTAGATACTTGAGGATAAAAATAGAGTGAGTGAGTCATTGTTGTTCAACAAAGTTTTTAATTACAACTGGCTTAGGATTAGGGTTGTGGTGTTTAGTGCTACTTCCAACAAAATTTCAGTTATTGGAGGTCAGTTTTATTGGTGGAGGAAACAGGAGTACCCGGACAAAAACCACTGACCTGTCGCAAGGTACTGACAAACTTTATCACATGTTTTATCGAGTACACCTCACTATGAACAAGATTCGAACTAACAACTTTAAGCACTGATTGCACAGGTAGTCAAACTACCATACGATCATGACCACAATGGCTTCCTATTTACAATTGGAATACGTGGTATAAAGAACTGTTCTACAATATTACAGAGGGTCGATTTGAATGTATGACCCTTCAAACCTGACACTTATTTAAATTAGTCAGACCTAAATGACCGTTAAGAAACATTGCGACTGGAAATATTCTTTGGGTGATTTTGCGACGTTTTTTTTAATTCTATTTTGGTTACCAGAAATCATGACAGGAAGTTTTTGATTTATGTTTATCTTTTTTTTTATGTGATAATGTCTGTCAAGGCCTTCAGAACTGACGTCATTGTTTTTATCGGTGATGTCACAATGTGTTTTACGTCAGATTTACCGATAAACTTGTTCATGCGAGTTACGAACTGACCTAAACAATGTTGCTGTCGTATAACAACTCCAACCAAATTGTCTGAAATATTAAAACAAAAGCTGTATATATTACCAAGCCAGGGAAGTCATCAGTCATCTGTCAGAATTTTTGGGTTTACCTCTTTTTGTGATTTTTCTATTGGTCATTTGAAATTTGGAGTGGTTCGAACAGTGTGGTATTTTTTGTTTTTTTCTAGATTTTGGAACTGTTCCAACAGTGTGGTATTTTTTTTCTTTTTTTTTCTTCTAGATTTTGGAACTGGTCCAGCAATGTGGTATTTTTTCTTCTTCTAGATTTTGGAACTGTTCTGACAGTGTGGTATTTTTTGTTTTTCTATTAGATTTAAGAACTGTTCTGACAGTGTGGTATTTTCTGTTTTTCTATTAGATTTTAGAATTGTTCTGACAGTGTGGTATTTTTTGTTTTTCTATTATATTTTAGAACTGTTCTGACAGTATGGTATTTTTTTTCTTCTCTAGATTTTGGTACTGCTTCAACAGTGTGGTATTTTTTTTCTTCTTCTGATTTTGGAACTGTTTCAACAGTGTGGTATTTTTTGTTTTTATTTCATTATCATTCTTGTATTAAAGTGTCTGTATGTGAAATAGACATAAATAAAGAAAATTGGAATGATGTGAATACTTTGTCCACTGCTTGTTTATGCCAGATTCTACAGTTATGGCTGGAGAAAATAAGTCTATCATTTTCAGTATTACACAGTAAATGTATTTTATCCTGCACTTGTTCTATTAGAACAGTCAAATTGCATTGACTGGATAAGTTTTTGTTATATACGGTCACTGACTGAAATAATAGCTTTTTCTTGTACCCCTGTCACATGTTACATGTAGAGCTTTGGGAACCTAGTTGTAAATCCAATGAACTTAATATTAAAAGGGGAAATCAAGGGATAATTATATAATGTTATTAATAAATTCAAAATATAATTGTTCATGGATTAATGTGATTTTTCTGCAGGATAAACACAACATTAATGTAGTGTTTTAAAATATAAAGTTTATGTGTATTCGGTGCAAAAGCTGGGAAAAGCTCGGTTCAAACCTTGCTTTTATCCCAGTTTTTAAGCCTCATACACATAAACTTTATATTTTAAGACACTTCAATAATATTGTCTAAATATAACAACTCTATATACCTTCCCAAGTATAGTGTTGATAGGATCTGCCTCTGATGTTCCTGTCTCATCTAAACTCCACTGTTTTATTGTTTTATCATTACTAACCTGTTAAAATAGATTTGATTTGATTTATTATGTTTAATACCACTTTCAGCAATATCCTCAATTTTCATTAAGGTATGTTTAGCGGTTTCAAGTGGTACAGCTTGCACCAAAACTTTAACATCTCGGTAAGTAAAAGTCATCCTCAATTTGTACTCTTTATTTAAACAAAAAATCTTCTTAGATACAGGTACCACCTGTCATGAATGACCCAGTAATGTTGTCAGAATAATTTGTCTCTCAAGACCGGGTTCTTCCCATTTCCTCCCAATTTCATATAGTCCTCCTCTTATATAGGATACACCCACAAATTGGTACCCCTCTTATCTAAGGCCAGATTTCAAATGCAGTGAGTTAGTAAAATACTACTTATTGTCCTCTCAAGAGAGGTAATCACTCTTTTTAGACTGCTGATGATTCTGGTTAGGAAAAAAAATAACTGAAAATCAACAAAAATAGCTGAAACCATCTACACCTCCTTTCTAAAGGTCCATTTTTAGACTGTGTCCTGTAACTTTAGGAATTTTTATTTTTTAAAAGAAAATAGCTGAAATCAGTTAAATAACTGAAAAAAAAATTCATCCCTGTATTTCATTGGTGAAGGGGCGGCCTCGTAAGAGAGGGGGATTACGAATGGACACAACAAAAATAGATTATTACATGGCATTTTTCATATCATAGCCTTTATCAGCCCTTGGTCACAATATCAGCCTAAGATCCTATAGGCTCAAGGGATGATATATGAACAAGGGATGATATTAAAGGGAATGATATGAAAAATGACATGTTATGATATGTTTATCATATAGTTCTACAGGGGAAATATCTAATTTGTACCAAAATGTTTAGTCATTTTTGGTTAGAATTAAATACATTGAAATAGAACAAGAAATTTATTGTTTTAATATGCAAATTCAATAAATGCATTTCTTCTAGCACTTTTAATATCATATATGTAAGAGAGAAAATTGGCAGCTTATAATTTTCTGTGCAAATATTCAATAAAACATTTTAGTTCGCCATGCTTGTAAACAGAGCTTTCCTGGAATTCACGAAGTGAACTTACGAACATTGATGGAAAATGATGTAATAATATTCCAGAAGCAGTTAATAAACTTGCTTTTTCAGCCCGCTTGGGCCATTCTTGTGCAACTGGATGAAATAAACATGATTCCTCTCATTATTCTAAACAAAACTCAAAGTTTTATCGCAGGGTAAAATTTTACCTATATTATCTATAAGTATATGATAATACCAAATAATGAAAAAGAGTAGAAACTTTATGTGTTGCAAAATTCATAAGTTTTAGTAATACCTACACTGAAGAAAGATCGTTCAGATTGAGGCATACATATACCCTGTACTATACCCTCATGAGCCTATATTGTCTGTAAACATGATCTGTTTGCTAAGCTCCATACTTTAATCTACAAATCAAATAATAAAGCAAATTAAGACATTAAGACATAAATTTACAAATAACTTATCAATCGTTTCAAAGTAAAATAAAAAATCATTATCTTATATCATTATGTACGTTTTCCTTTGAATTATAAGATGTTGTATCAACCACACTGTGGTGATATTATATCTTCTCTGCCGAACTACTTTGTCATGACGTCATATTATTGGAATGCGGGGGAAAAGACATCAATGTAAGTAACGTAAACAAAGAGACTATTTAATATTCATGCATTCATATTGTGTATCCCAAATTCATGGTTATATTTTCATTTCTAAGGACATAGTTTCAATATTTCCGGCAACTGTACGGTCCACATTTCTCCAAAAAAGCGTTGTCGGACGATTGTACAGTGACACTGAAAGTGATCGAACAGTAACGTGACTTTGGTGAATGAAAGGCAACAAATAACGTGAGATCATGTACAAAATGTAGCCCCCCTTAGAGTATTGTACAAATTTGTTAATTTTAATTTGACCCTTGTTATTTGTATCAAATATGCTTTTATTGAAATGTTAGATTACATACATGGTGCGTTGTCACAAGCCATGTATATGTATTTCTTTTCGTTTGATAATGGGTTTTTCCCTTTAACTATATATGTAAGATATAAATAAAGTTGGGTAACCTGTTTGGATAGTATGCATATTACAGGTTTTAAATACATGTAGTAACGGGTATCTTTTGCACGAGAAAAGTCTTGGCGGTAATAGGGTGGAGTATTTTAAAATATATATAAAGGTCTGTTTGAATAATTTCATTATCGAAGGTGATCACAGTAACTACGATCCAGAAGTTATAAGTTTTTCGCTGCAGAGTTGATTTTTTCTCCCAGTATAGTATGTCAGAGTCAGGGTCCGATTCGGAAATAGTTACCGAAACTGCACAGCGAAATCTAGTTCCAGGGCTAATGACGATACTGAATTGTCAACAGATGGTGCAGTGTCTTTATTTTCTACCGTGTTGACCAATGCTTTAGAACAGCAGAAGATTAACATAATACAACATTTTGAAAGTCGTTTCGCTAAAAACGAGAAACAGACAAGAGTTGAATCCAGAGACTTTGTTTTTAAACACGAAGGAAACCGTATCCAACATTCTTATAACTCTGAACGTGCAGATATGTTAGCGAAGTTGGAAAGTTTAATCAAGATTAGAGATTTAACTGCTGCTTCTAAGTTGTTGACTGAAGAGAGGGAGATTTTGCGGAAGAGGAATAAAATTCACAAAATTGCCTATAAACATGGATGGGACACCGTGCAGGGATATTTGGACTCTCCTCTCGCTGATGGTAAGGACGATGCTGCTAATCTTCGTACAGCTATCGCCAGAGCAACAACAAAGCGTCGCAGTAAACCATATGACAGGCCTGCAGAGAGAACCATTATATCAGACAAGTTGGTATCACGCGGTGGAGCAAAGTTCAACACTAAGACCTGTTTTCGTGGCTTTAGCCAGTTCAACGGAGACGGCAGTCGAGGACAACAACAGTTCGTTGGAAAATGTTTATATTGTAATCAACAAGGATACTACGCTCGATTCTGCCCCCTTAAAGGAACCGCAGCAACAGAGGCACTCGGAGCTCCCAAGGAACAGACGCCAAAGACACAGTGGTGATCCTGTTATTTCTAAAAAAGACCACAGTAAATGAAGTTGAGTATAATTTTGACATTGATATTAATTATGAAGTAAAATCTGGCAAAAATTATGTAAACGTTAAAGGAAGCTTAAAAAATCATTGTCAGTTTTGGAAAAATGTTCTAAATGCTAGTGATTATATTGAATGTAATATCATTAGGGTACAGAGTACCATTTGTTTCCGAACCCAATTATGTTATGCTACGGAATAATTTGTCGTATAAGCATTCAACTTTTGTTGAAAGGGCGATATCTGAACTTATAGTAAATAATTGTATCAATGAAGTCACGTGTCCACCTTTTGTAGTAAACCCACTAACGGTTTATGTTAACGGTTCAGGTAAAGAACGCCTTGTACTTGATTTAAGACATGTAAACAAATTTGTAGATAAACAAAAAGTAAAATTCGAGGGTGTAAATGAAGCGCTGGCTTTTCCAAATAATTCAAAAGTACATGTATAAATTTGATCTTAAATCAGGGTATCATCATATAGATATCCATGAACATCATCAAATTTGTTTAGGATTTTCATGGCAATTTAGCAACAAAACCAGATATTTTACTTTTTCAGTACTTCCATTTGGTCTTTGTTCTAGCGGGCATATTTTCACTAAGGGTTTTAGTTAAATATTGGAGATCGTAAGGATTTCCTATTGTAATTTATCTTGATGATGGTTTGGGAACAGCAGAAAATTACGAACTTTGTGAAAAATGTCCGTTCAAGTTAGAGGAGATTTGATAAAATCAGGTTTTATTGCGAATAAGGAAAAAAACGTTTGGAAACCAGTTCAGTCAATTGAATGGCTGGGTTTTATTTGTAATCTATCAAGTGGAACATTAGTAATTCCACAGAAAAAATTTGAGACATTGAAAAATATTATATTAGCTTTAGTGGAAGGAAGTTTGCCTTTAACTTGTAGAAATTTAGCAAAGGTATGTGGTAAAATAATTTCAATGATGCCCTCTTTGGGTAATATATGTCAAATTATGACTAGACATTTACATATGGCAATTTGTTGTAGAAATTATTGGGATTCAGTGATTGAATTTAATGACAATATTGTTCAAGAACTTAGATTTTGGTATTTTCATGCTTATAGTATAGATTTTAGATGTGTTACACTTTTTTATAGGAAATTTGAACGTATTATTTTTTCTGATGCTAGTGAATACGCAGGAGCAGGCTTTGCGTTAGAAAATAACAATGTTGTTCATTTTATGTGGGAGATGGAAAACAGAACAAAGAGTTCTACTTGGAGAGAGCTAAAAACTGTTAGTAAGGTTTTAGAATCATTGTATGATGATTTAAAAGGAAACATGGTAAAGCTTTATACAGACAATACAAATGTTGTTAAAATTGTTAAAAAGGGCAGTATGAAAACTGAGTTACAAAATATTAGTTTGCATATTTTTCATTTATGTATATCATATAATATTTTATTAGAGGTTGAATGGATCCCCAGAGATGAAAATTGCGAGGCAGATTTTCTCAGTAAAATGTTTGATTTTGATGATTGGGGAGTTTCTCAAAATATTTTTGATTTTTTCAACAAATTATGTGGTCCGTTCACTTGCGACACATTTGCAGACAACAAAAACAAAAAAGTATCTGTATTCTTTTCTAGATTTTTTACACCAGGCACATCCGGTGTTGATGCATTCACTTATAACTGGTCAAAATATCGATGGGTTATTGCCACAACCAAGTAACAATATTTTTCTGAAATTAGGATTTTCATTTTAGCATGCTTGTTATAGCAAGCATTATTATCCCACAAAATTATAGAACAATTGATGCACCAGAAAGGTTTTTAATTGCAAAAGTATCAATCAAATAGCTAATTAAGATCAATGAGAGGAAGGCAACAAACACATATCTTAAGTTAATACATTGTGCAATTTTAAAGAAACATATTAAATTTGTATGCAGTATGCATCAATCAATTACCAGGAGATAATCTGTTTTTGAAAAAATATATTTCAAAATAATGATAGAAAGTT
>MJUT01025181.1:10446-28250 GCA_002080005.1 Gigantidas platifrons
CATGAAAGAAAAATAAATATCAGTTTCCATTTTATAATCAGGAAATGTTGTTGATCAAATTGATGTTGTCGAGAAAGATAATGTTGTTGGACACAGTTCTGTTTTCTACACATTACTCTATAAACATGCTGTATAGCAATAATTTGTTTATTTTAGGTTATTGGTACAGCATTGCCATGTCTTCAAGCGTTCATCCAATGGCTTGGAAGCGTTACCTTATAATTTGTGAAAGGCTAGGATATCAACCAGAACCGGAAGCAGCTGTTGAGACTAACCTTCTACAACAATACAAGACATTGTATGCACGATACTGTCAAGACAAACATTTACTGTTCAATCCCTCTACAAGTTTAGATTATGATATTGATATACAAAAACTTTCAGAGCGTTTGTATCTAGCTCTTTGTGAGGAATTCGGTTACGAATCAATAATACAGATCAGACGTACTATTTTCATGTTAACGGAGCAGGTCGGCCTTCAACTGATTTCTGACGAGAACTGTTTGTACTATCTTGTTGGAAGTCAGGCTGAAGGATTTCGGATAACTACGTCCGATACTGATCAAATGTATCTTATAAAGGACATTGTTATAGTAAATAATACAACAGAGATAACTGCCCTCTCATGTGCCAAATCGAACAAAACTTTCATTACCATGGAAACACAGCACACTAAACCAGGATATGTTCGTTTAATATTAGAAACCGATAAAAGCAAAACATGTGAGGAGATTCCCAATTCATGCCATAAATACGATGGCAAGTTGTATATATCGAGCACCAAACTTAAGGAATGCTTGTACTTCAAGGGAGAGATGGTAGAGATTCACGGCCCATGTGCAACAATAAATCATGGTTTTACGACAGAGGACTTTACATATTGCTTATCTTGTACATCACAACCTGCCGCCGTTCAGAATTGGGTGATGAGATGCAATAAATATAAATGGCCCGACAGTGTAGTATTGGAACAATGCATATCTTTAGGATGCCAACTTGCACCTGTTGGTTCGAAAGNTATCTTGTTGGAAGTCAGGCAGAAGGATTTAGGATAACTACGTCCGATACTGATCAAATGTATGTTATGAAGGACATTGTTATAGTAAATAATACAACAGAGATAACTGCCCTCTCATGTGCCAAATCAAACAAAACTTTCATTACCATGGAAACACAGCACACTAAACCAGGATATGTTCGTTTAATATTAGAAACCGATAAAAGCAAAACATGTGAGGAGATTTCCAGTTCATGTCATAATTACGATGGCAAGTTGTATATATGGAGCACCAAACATAAGGAATACTGGAGGTACCCAATGAGAAAGATGGAAGAGGTTCACGGCCCATGTACAACAATAAATCATGGTTTTACGACAGAGGACTTTGCACATTGCTTACCTTGTACATCACAACCTGCCGCCGTTCAGAATTGGGTGATGAGATGCAATAGATATAAATGGCCCGACAGTGTAGTATTGAAACAATGCATATCTTTAGGATGCCAACTTGCACCTGTTGGTTCGAAAGCATCGCCACACGAGCATCTTGAATGGCGCATTTCATTTATCTTAATGGAGAGGACATTATTAAAATCGTTATCTCATAGTCAGTTTATGTGCTATGGTTTCTTAAAATTATACCTTAAAGAAATATTGGGTTCATTTGAAGAAATAAATGGTCTAGTGTCTTCTTATTTCATGAAAACTTTGTTACTTTGGGAAATACAGACTAATAGCCAGCACAATGTTGGGCCCGATTGTCTGCTACAAGTATTCCTGAGCTGTTTACAGCGACTTTATACATGGGTTAAGGCAGAAAATTGTCCGAACTTTTTTATTCCTGAAAACAATATGTTCGAAAATAGAATTTATGGTGAGAACAAGCAAACTTTGCAAAATATTCTTGAATTATTATCTGCCGAAAAGTTTTATGGTTTGTATAGATGCCAGTCAATTGACATTCCCTACGTGATATTTCATGTTCTGGCAATTGAAAATCCATCCATGGACGAAAGTTTATATGTCACAGTTAAAGATATCGAAACACATACATGGCTTGAAATCAGCTCTTTTCGTTCTTTTTACTTGTTTAAAATGGGTTCTATCGAAAAGTTAAACAAAACACTCAAAACACTGGAGCTCATTCTGACCAATGATTCACTTACTGATTTGGAGAAGAAAGCACTTACTGATTTGGAGAAGAAAGCACTTACTGATTTGGAGAAGAAAGCACTTACTGATTTGGAGAAGAAAGCAGTACAGGCGTGGATCAGTAAAACTATCATTTATATTACTGCACACGACTTCAAGAATATAATAGCACCAAACGTATCTCCTGATATAGAGTTGGAGAAATACAACTCGTGCTGTAATATCTTTCGTACCCATGACTACACAGGGAGTGATGCACCATTATATCTGGCTACGTTGATGTATATAACTAGAAGATATAATTCCTGTCTTGATGTTATCAGTGATTGTATTAAAAGGTTTGACAATGAATGTGTATCAATGATGGTTGTAACAGTAACTCTCCAACTTGCAGAACTCCGACTAGAATTGGAATATGCGTATCAAATAAAGAATAGTGGTCTTAAACGGATTTCTCTTTGCATTTATCCAGAATTTTATGTATCAATGTTATCAGTTTTATGTCATTATTATTTGGGTGATGTTGAAAGAGCAAAAATTGAATTCCAACGTCTACGTGAAATTCGTTCAGAAATAATGAAAATGGATGATTTTCATTTTGAAGAGATTTCTTGGCAGATCTTGGGAATATGTGCTGAAATCATCGGAAATTATGAAGAAGCATACCAATCATACGTGCGAGCATACAAGTCGACGAGGATGGTTCTTCATGCCAATGTTCCATTACTCCGGGTGTTATGTGTGATTTATAAACTTTTACACAAATAGCACCGAAATAATTCATCATTCTATATATGTACTGTAATTTAACCATCAATTAAATACTAAGACAACATTGTTATCTTGAACATTTATGTTTTTTTTCCTTATGTGAATGACACATGAAACAGATATACACAGTAAAATGTGAGCTGAACTAGGAAATATCAGAAATGTTTATATATAGTAAACAATGACAATATGAATGCTTTCAATTTTCACATTGTGAACTTCCTATTCAATTGTAACAACTTGTGGTTATTTGTTAACATTTCATAACAAAACTTCACCAAAGTGAAAGTTCTTCTTTTAAATTTCTTATTTTGTACTGATGAGTTTATTACAATAATAACATATTATAATACAATTATTATTAGAAACAAGCGAGAAGTAATTTGATTGACATTAAGACGATGATAACAAATTTGTACTAGTTTTTGATTACTTATGTATATCTACATTGCCGTTGGGGTCCAATAATGAGGAAAGAGAGGCTTGGGATACCATTAACTGGTGTAAAACCATCACAGTGGTGTGACTGCAACAAACCAGTATCTGTATCTCCATCGACATGTGTAGTTTTTCTTTTTGTGTTTAATGATTTGTAGTGACAAATAGTTGTTCATTTAGTTGATTCATTGTACATGGGAACTTGTTGACCATCACTGTTTAATAACCCCTTCTTTAATGGTATATTACATCCGATAGTTCAGACAGGAAGCATATCTTAATAGTGATCCGTATATTACTCATTCATAACAAAATTTTGTGGACTCTATAATACGATATAACAATTATTTGCTGAATCTTTAGTTTTCTTTGAATTTTTTGTCGACCAGTTTGTCTTTTATCTTTTGGCCATTGTATTGCTTGTCTTTCCAATTACGGATTCTGATTACCCCTTAGATATCTTCAAACCTTTCTAATACATGAACAACATGTATGTGTGTGTCATACAAATTTTATCATTTACAACAATTGTGTACCAATTACAACGTTTACAAAACTGAAACATGTACATTACATATATAAACGTTAGAGAATACCGAAGGGGCAATCAATAAAGAGAACAATCCAAGGAAACTGGCAACATCAGACCAAGAAAAACAAAATAAAAACATAACACTATATGTGTTGGACACCACTCTGCGCATACAAACACAAATAACGTGAATAAGACATTCGCCCTCCTACAAACAACTGGAGATAAAGACGAACCGAACATAGTTTCTATGCGGAAATCGTAACGGACATCACAACACGGAACTCAGAACGTAAAGAAACATAATAGGATAACACGAAAAACAGAGGAGCAACACGGATCCCAACAAAAAGGCATTGGTGAACTCATGTACTCGTGAAGGGTAAGCACTTCCTGCCTCTTATAAGGCACCCGCAATGCTATTCATATAATCAATGCATGTTGGATGCCATTATACACACCCAAACACAAATAACATAAATAAATCTGGGAATCCTCCTACAAACAAGTGGGGGTAAAGACGAACCTAACATCATTTCTATGCGGAAAGAATAATGAACATCGTATTAGTATATATTAGTATTAGGACAATTTCATTGATATTGCCATGCGAGTTTTTAACATTACGTACTGTGGTGAACTCAAACTTAAATTTCCGACCACCTCACAAATGTGACAATCGGATAGCTATTCGTCTATAGCTTGGGATCATTCAAGTTTCTAGTTGATGAGATGTGGTTTTTAATAACAACGTTTATCATGTCATAATATTCGACCCATGACAACCACCTTCTATTTTACAAAGTAAAAGGCATGATGGAGATTCAAAGGACATTTCAGAAAAGGTATTTGTCATATGGTACAGATGTTCACATAAGAATAATTAAGAAATATTATTCCATATGGTCTGATGTGATATTTGACCTGAGATGGTGGCTATCTTAGTTTACTATTTTATGGACTCGAAAAATGGAAAAGTGGTAAAGGCCGTTCAATGATTCTTTAGGTACAATTTTGGTTTTAAAACCAAGTTTCTTGCTTTTCTCAAAAGAGTTCTATGTTAAAAATCGGTCCTGCAGTGGCGACCATCATATATTTCCAATCAGTAGATACAAAAAATGACATATTGTTGATCTTTAAAATATGACCCATATCATCAGCTTTAATAAATCAACGTTAGAGAAAACAGAAGTGGCAATAATGAATAGACAACCCAGAGTCATTGCAACTTTGGGCGCACAAGACAAAGAAAACAAAAAAAAACACAGAAAACAAAAATGATGAGCAATGCTGTCGCGACAAAAAACTGAAGGTGAATCCAGGTGGTCGCGATGGGTAAGCAGCTCTTGCTTTTTATACGACACCCACCATTGGAGACATGATGTATCATCAATTGGCACCATATTTATAATTTTTTGGTCATGGCTTCGTAAAAAAACATTCAGTCAAGTATGATTTCAATCCCTTGAATTTCTCTTAGGGAGAAGATTGTAATATGAAAAAACTAACGGTGATGACAAAATTGAATTAAAACAATCAATATTTTGCTAAAGACTTCGATAATATTCCAAACACACGTAAAATACGTTTTTTTCCTTATTTCAGAACAGTGTGTAAATCCATATCATGAACGATTTTGCTACATATTAGCTGGCGCTTAAAACTAAATGTGGTATGTCAATACAGAACATGGTTGTACATGTAAATGTCTTATAAGAGGCATGGACTGCTTACCTTTGTGAGAAAAGTTTACAAATACCAAAAGTGTAATCAGAATTCGTATATCGAAGAACAGACAACACAATGGCCAAGGGAAAAAGTACAAAAGGAGACACAACGAGCTACAAAACATACTCATAAAGCTAAAGATCGAGTAACACGACCCCCATTAACATCGGCTGTGAATTCTGGTGCTCCGGAAAAGTAGGCAGTTCCTGCTCCACTAGTAGCACCCGTCGTGTTAATCTAATTACACACCAGGTGATAAGTCATGAATGAGCACCTGGTTTCACATGGAGTCCTTGTTGCTCATCTTTTCAGTTTCTATGTTGCGTTGTAAGTGGTTTTTTCTTCGTCCTGTGTCTTTTGTGTCCAGTGTCTATTGATTGTCCATTGTGTTAAAATAAATTGTTTTCCGTATATCAGAACGAAGTGTAAATCCATGTAAAAACGATTTTATTACATAGTAGCTGGTGTTTAAAATCAAGCGTGATATACCAATACAGAACATAATTTTACATATAAATGTTTTTATAAGAAGCAGGAACTGTTTACCTTTGCGAGCACCTGGTTTCACCCCCCGAGTCACTGTTGCTCATCTTTTCAGTTTTCTGTATTGTGTTATGGGTGTAAAGGTTTTCTCGTTGTCCTGTGTCTTTTGTGCTCAATGTTTCCAGTGTCTATTGATTGTTGATTCGGTGTTCCCTAACGTATTTTCTTGGTAATATTGAGTACTAAGCAATGTCCTTTCAATATAAAATATTGCATTATTCTGATTACCCTTTTGGTATCTTTTTTTAGGACCTATCATAATATATATATTATTACATGTATGTGGAGCATATTATTACTATCCTATCACATGTCTCTGGGTACTCCGGTTTACTCCACCAATATAAATGACCGCCACGATATTAGAAATTTATTGTTGAAAGTGGTGTTAAACACCATAAGCCTAACCTAAGCCTTTCACATGTCAGAGATTTTCGTACTAATGTTGCAATGATCCTAAACTAAGATTCATAAACAATGTCGAAAGTCAAGTCATATGTCATGTGGTTTAATTTTCAGACGTATATATATTGTCCTGTCAAATATTTGTTCTTCCCTCGACGGAATTTGAACTCACACCATTGATACACTGCAGCAACAGTCGCTTCGCCATATGTCCACTCGACCACATCCGCTATATAAAAAATAGCTTCAATAGTCGAAGGAAAATCTATAGAGTTAGACATAAGACATGTGTCTAAGTGTGTGTAGATGATAAATATATACTTAATATTATAATTTGACAGCAATCTAACTCAGCAATTTTTAATATATTGTATAGGATAATGAAGAATTCATTATAGTCACAGGAAATAAAGTATATTATACAAACATCTAACCAGGTGAAAACCATACAATATATCTGGTCCACTGGATCTCATAGCTACTTGTGATACTAGGCTAATACTAAATATTATATACGTCTGAAAATGAAACCAAACAGTGTTAGAATTAAAACTTTACATTTATATACTGAAAATGAATTTCCACAGAAGGATACATTTCAATTAAATTTGATATTAAAAGGGTTATCTAGATTAAATCCACATTGCCCAAAACAAGCGTCAACGATTACTCCCGACATATTATTAGAATTTTATAAGAAACTTGATGTGACAGAAGCTTGTGACGCGACTTTTTGGTGTTTATTTTTACACGCATTTTTCTTAATGAGCAGAAAAAGTAATTTAGTTCCTAATTCTGTAAAAACATTCAATCCAAATAAACAGTTATGTAGAAGTAACATTGAGATTAACAGTGAGAAAACTATTCTTTAAATAAACATATCATGGTCAAAAACAATACAATTTGGAGAACGAAATTTAGTTGTACCGCTAATTAGTATTCCTGATTCCCCGCTATATCCAGTTAAAGCGTGTCATAATATGATTTCATTAGTTCAAACTTCCAAGAATTATCCAGCTTTTTTGTTTATTTAAGCATCATAAGGTATTACCAGTTACTTATTTTCAGTTTCAAAAAGTATTATAATCTTTAATTAAGAGTATAGGGAAAGACCCAGATGAGTATTCGTCTCACAGTTTTCGAAGAGGGGGTGCATCTTGGGCTTTCTTATCCGAAGTTTATAGTGAATTAATCCAACTTTACGGAGACTGGAGTAGTGATGCTTACCGGTATAAAAAATATCTTAGGTTCAAATTGGATGATAAAATTGCTGTCGCTGAAAAGATGAGAAATCATATATTAAATTCTCTTTAATTTGATGTTTGTTGAATATTACAAGCATTTACCATGAAAAGAGTGCGACAATAATTTCTGCCTCAATACCAAAAGATGTTGATGGGATTAGAGGGTGCACAACACAAGCATTTCCGGGGCTACAATATGTAGAATTACAGAATTACTCTCTGGAGTAAAGATAAATATAAGTAATATTGATATAGTTATTATTCATGTAGGAACTAATAATATTTCATCAGCTCAAAATGTGGATACAATGATTTCTGACTATGAGGATTTAATACAAAAACTTAAGTATAAAACAAATGCCCATGTTGTCTTTACTTCAATACTACCTCGTTTATGTGATCATAAAAAAACTGTAAATAAAATTAATTAAGTAAATTTGGAATTAAAAAAATTATGCATTAGAAAAAAGGTATAGTATGCAAATTAATATCGTAGTTTTTTTTCATTAAATGATCGTCCTGATTCTTCTTTATATGCTCCAAGAGATGGGTTGCATTTAAATTTTGCTGGGACTTCACTATTAAGGAAAAGTGTATAAACATTATCAAACATGTCAGTGTAAATTAGAATTTCATTTCATATATTGATTGTTTCAGTTATAAATGTATACACTTGTATCATGTATGTGTTGCTTTTACTTATTGGAAATTATTCTTTCTCTTTTCAGGTATTTGACACACAGAACACAGTGCTGTTCCCTTGCTAGAGTCTATTCTAGGTCTACATATACTTAGAGTAGATTTTCCCCCTTCATTACACTTATGGATTTTGAAGAGAAGAAAAAACAAATTGTGGATTAGAGAAGGATTTTTTTTCCAATAAGCATTAAGGTATACAGGTACACGATTATTATTTCATCAATTTTTGGCGGCCTTTCGGCTTGGCGGACTTTTTGGCCAAAATATTGATATATATTGATGTAATTTTTATTATTTAATGTGTTTTCCATTATTTATATGAGGATTTATATGATGATGTTATAAATTGTGTATATATATATTTATATTAATGGCAATACATATAAAATATATTGCTTGTTTTTATTTATTTCCGAAATATTACTATATATCCCTTTTCGTTCAATTACTGAACTCTGATTGATTTGTATTCTTGTTATTGGGCTCGTTGTTTTCGGATCTATATACTAGCAATCATTCTCTCAAGTAGCAATTGTGATATTTTTTATTAAAAAATATGTAATTGATTATGCTGAGAATTTAATCAAATAATGAAATAATAATAGCAAGAATAAAATAATAAATATAATAATAATTTTAGTAAGAGTATAAATATATTTAATCATGTGTAAATTTAACTCAATGAGTTTGTACTCACTGTCTAAATAACAAGTCTGTCATTGGGTAAATAATATCCTTTGTCTAGATAAATATTTAATCTCGAGCATTTTATTTCTATTTCATTTTTGGCTAATTTATACGCAATGATTGAGTGAATTTATAAAGGAAAATAATATAAACTATATACTTGGACCCAGCTCGGTCCGCTCAATGCGATGCGCAACGATGGTCATTTATCTATTAAAAAATCCGGTGGTCAAATGCTCAGCAAAGGTGTCCGATGGTATAATCAATTGATTCCGTGAGTGTAGAAGCATCCAATAGTAAATTGAGACCAAAATCACCCATGCATAACAGTGGTTCAATGGTCAGTTCGGACTTAACATTTCTAACTATAGGTGTAAAGATCTTAACATTAAGCCTCGGGCATTATGTAGGTACAAATTTATTCAGAATTTCGTACTTCATTATAATTACGTTAGTACAAATTTATGCAAGATTTTATTACCTCATTATCTCTGTGTTGTGATACCATAGCTTGTATATATGCATAACGTTCAATTGTACAACCATTTTCGCTGTAGTATCAGAGATGTTTTTACATATTACACACAGAGGGTAAAGAATTTTCTTCCATTTGACTTTTTGCATAAGTTTCCTGATATAATTTTATGGTTGAGAATTTCAAAAATGAGATATTTAAATGTGCTAGTTCATTTGATGTTTTTTGTGATTTTTAAAGGTGTTTTACATTGGTTAATTAAGTTGCTAACGTCAGCCAACCAGAGGAGGAGCTGCATAATCACATATCGTTATCGTTATACAGTTATAAAGAGTGACAAATTTTACCTGTACACTCGATAAATTATTGGATTTCCTTAGGGGCAATCTCGAAAAGTCACACCACCGTCCAAGATGGCGGCTTTAACATAGGTCTGATAACATTTCCTTGCGAGTATAATTGATTGTGTTACTTAAATTTTACCCCTTTGATCTGTTAATCATTTTTGACATTTTTATTGTTTTGTTATTACTCATTTGCATATTTGTATCGCTTACTAATGACAGGTGATTGATAGGTTTGGTCACGTGATTTTGTCAGCCAATCAGATTGCATAAGTGTATATTCTTAATGTTTTGTTATTAGTCATTTGCATATTTGTGACGTCATTGTGGTCACGTGACTCTTTCGACCAATGAAATTGCAGAAGTATAGTACCATTATACTACTTGTATTCATTTTTTAATCATGAGATTATGTTGCTTTCCACTATGTCACACTAATATATGGATTTGTAAATCATTAGATTATTTCCATGTTTTCTATGTCAAAATAACATATGGATATGCTTATCATTAGCTTATGTTCCTGTTTTTACTATGTCATACTAACATATGAATTTGTTATCATTAGATTATGTTCCTTGCCACTATGTCACACTAGCATATGGATTTGTTAATCATTAGAGTATGTTTCTGTCCACTATGTCACACTAGCATATGAATTTGTTAATCAATAGATTGTGCTCCTGTTTACTATGTCACAATAACATACTGCTTTGAATGTTTCAGGATAAAAACTACAATAGCTGCAAAAGAGAACCTAAACGTGGTAAGCGTGTTGGATTTTTTTATTTATCGCTATATATATGGCAAAATTCATCAGTGACGAATCCAAAATTTCGAGTTATGGAATCATCTTTTTTCTATTTATTTTTTCTATAAAATGTACATTTTAGTTGGAAAACAACATACCTATGATAATATTACCGGGTTCTTTCTTGGTGTGACACCTTCTGAATCTTATTCTTACCTGATGGTACCTTCAGAAAATTACAGATTGTTGGATATTTTTACAATAAAAAAAATTAAAACTCACTTAAAATATCATTATTAAGGATTTATATTGATATTCGATCAATAATACCTCCAGCAATGCCATTGTAATTGCTGCTTCTAAAATCAGTTGTCATATACTCAATATACCCCAATTAGGTCACTGGCTCAACATAGCAAAAGCATTGCTGTAAAAATCACTTTGAAGTACACAGACTATAAAATTAGTATATGTTACTTCTCCGCTAATCACTCAGCACTAAGGAGAAAGATCAAATACTGGTTGGCTAGGAAGAAGAATAATGTTACCGAGTAGAGCGACATGTCTACCCGCCCGCGGACTGTTGTTTCATTGAGGTAGCGCTATGCAAATCCAACTCAACGTGTTTATCTAGAACAAAGTGGGTCTCATCATCATTTCATTAAAAATTATCTTGTTGTCGCTATTATACAGCTGGAAAATTGCTGAATTGGTGTTAAACAGCAATCACTAACTCACTGATGTACACATCATTAAATATTGAAGAAAAAATAACATTAACGGGTATAACATATGAAGTAAACACGTTGTGTATGTTGCTATCAAGTATTCTGGGGACGCTATCATTTTTACTAGAGTGTCCACTTATCAAAATAATAGAACGTCTCTGTTTAACAGTTGTAGTAATACATATCTCTTCCGGTGTAAGTGGTGAAATTAATACATCATCGTTCATGGTTTATCCGGCAAAGTCGTTGTACTATCCAGACACCACTCCCCTAATAAAATCGCAGATGTGCTCAGTGCATCCTTGGTTGGCGGATAGAGGCGTCGTCTCGTCGATGGGACTTGTCAGGCCTATTCATAAATGCAAATCCAGACCGTGCAACGCGTTTGGAGAGTGCCATCTCTTTGTAAATTTCGCAAAATGAGTAGGCGTATTACATCGCCAGCTAAAGACTAAAGGTTACGTCCCTACTCATCTATCCATATATTTCCAGTGGTAATAAAAAGTCTTTGACCCGTAACCATCCATTTGCTCATTTCTATGTAGGTCTTATATATTATGTAACTTGTTCTCGATCTCTATACAGATGAAATACTGTTCGATGGATGTTAAGTAATAATCAATGTCTCTTGTTACAGTTTCTCTATCACATTACAATATTTCAGGGAAAGGTCCGAGAATTTCCGAGAGACATATCAATTTTGTTCATGTTCATGTAGATTATTTGTCTAAGAAAAGCTTGTAACGCAATGTTTTGCATACGTAAAAGTCTGTATTCTACCAAAAGTAACATACCTATACACATAAAACTGTTTGAAGCTTGTGTGAAGCCTATTCTATTATATTGTAGTGAAGTATGGTCTCTGCCTCGGTTACTTTAAGGTAGAGACATTACTAATTTTGAATTTAACTATAAAACATTTGTGACTAATAGAATACAGGTTAAATATTCAAAATATGTACTTGATGTTCATAAATCCGCAACCAATATTGCTATTTTGGGAGAGCTGGGATTATATCCACTTTCTCTGAATGCCCTCAAATCCAATGTAGGATATTGGCTACATATATTAAATGTAAATGATAATAATTTGATATTTCACTCATACAAGGATAACCTGCTAATCAGAGATGGCTTATTTATTAACCTCAAAAGTGTTTTTTTGGAAGTGATAGGTTTTGGACACATATGGGATAACCAAGTAACTTTTTCAAAGCTTAGAACTTTGTCTGCAGTAACTGATAAACTTCAAAACAGATATTTTTATTTTTGGCGCAAATTACTGTTCAGTGATAATAGTGATTGGGGGGAATAAGTTGAGAACATATCGTAAAATTAAAGCAAACTTTAAAAGAGAACAATATCTTTATGCAGACGTTGATAAGAAAAGTCTTTCAAATTTTATAAAAATTCGTATAAGTAATTGTAATTTAAATATTGAAAAATGTCGTTATCTGAAATTACCAGTAGAACAGAGGATTTGTCAATTGTGCCATACGGATGTGGAGGATGAATTTCATTTCCTCATGTATTGTGATAAACTTCTTCATGAGCGTGTAACTCTATTTAGAAATATTTCTGATATTGTACCTTCATTTACAATTATATCAGATGTGGAAAAGTTTATGTTTTTATTAACTAGTCATGATTTAGATATATGTAAAGTGGTTATATTAGGTGTAAGTAATATGTATCTAGTAAATCAGTCAATGAAGCAAAACTGATAGATTACTAGATAAATTTCTTTTCTACATGTATTTTACTATTAAAAAATTAGAATATATTATTCAACGATAGATAACTCTGTCAGTTGTCCCCAGCTGGGATATCATTGGGTTTTTGTTGTCGATATACCCTTGTATGGCATTGTATTTGGTTATCGTCTGTTTATTGACTTGTTTATTTTTTAATTCTGCATTGATTGATGATAGATCACTGTTTGGTCTTTATTTCAATAAAATTTACTTACTTACTTTACTTATAGAACGTGTCTTTCACCAGCACATTATAATAAGGGTATATGGAGCATATGCCATGCAGATATACGTAGCTTTTAAAGTCATTATGCTGTTTTACTTATAGGTGCGAACCATATAGCTACGGATTTCACTATAGTAAAAACTTTCGACTCTGCGCAGTGAAAATGTTGCGCCACTTTTTTGTAAATTGTTGTCATGAAATCGGGTTTGAGAACGATCAAACATATATATTTCGTTTCATTAGATGTTTATCTACATTTTTCCATACTTACTTAGCTATTAATATTCATTTCCATCTCATTATCTCTGTCAATCTGTCAAACAAAATCTTTATTCTGCAAGAATGGAGAGGGGCACCAAAGGTATCCTGTCCACATGTACCTTTGGGGCAGATGTAAAGTCATCAGTTGGCTTTAGATTATTGTACAGAAAGTTGAAACAATAAATGTATCTTTAATTTTTAGAAATTCACAGAGCATTAGTGTAGTCACGAATGAGGGTGTTAGATAGTAGATAAAGATTGTATCCCTGCTCCTATAGACGAGCCAGGGCGTATTCCCACAGGGACTTGTTCTAATTGTTTTTATACCTCGACTGATAGCTGTCATCCAAGAATTGCTCTATTAATTAACATTTGTCAGATCTAAATAGTAAATAATTTAAAAAAAAACACAGCTCAAGCAATTAAAACAGTTTTGAAAAATAGTAATTAATCAGCAAATGTCGAAATGACAGGTGGTTCTAATTGTCTCAAAAACTTTAACAAATTATTTACAAGTAGCTACATGTCTTATTTAATGAAAAAGGTTTTTTTTTTTTTTTTTTTTAAATATTTTTATAATTTTAATAATTTTGCAAAATGGAATAAAATGTCAAAAATATAATCTGCAGAGTTTAAGACTTGTACACAATTATGACAGTGACATCAATGATAAGCACATAATTGTTAATGAAAAAAAATTTTGGAGGTGAAAAAAACATGAAACTCGGGATTTACATCATCACGTGGATAATATTCATCGGGACGGGACATTCTCCTGGTCGAGCTGTTCCAACACATTCAGTGTTAAACGACACTTTCAGGTGCACCAAGACAATTGCACATCAAGACCCACTTCACCACAACCAGGACCAAGTCGACAGTTTCGATGTCGTCGATGTACACAGAGTTTCGACGACAGACGTCAGCTCTACCTTCACGGAATGCGCCATCATTTCCAGACGGGAGAGTGTGTGGGACTACAGAATCCTCCTTGGGAAGAGAATAGTGCTCCGTGGAGCGAAACTCACGATTCAAAACTCAAATACACCTACGAATCCAACGCCGCCATCATTTTAGAGAGATCGAGAAGGATCCGTCCACTCTGTTTATAATCTGTTGTTAACCAACGCCTTCACCATTCCACAAATGATGACCAAAGCTGAAGACATTTACAAGCGACAACGATACGCTTTTCGCCTCAATATTGAATTTGGATTGATACTAAGACATACCGAAACCGGCGAGTACCGCTCTTTCAAACCTTTTTCCAACGAGACCTTATTTCAACGTCCCATTTACTGTCTAGAAGACGGGATCTCAACAGACTTAAACTCAGAAAACAACGCTTCAACGTCACCGATTTCATTCTTAGACAGAGACCCAACACACAATGGAAGGTGCCTGATCACCATCGTGAGATTTTGTCTCTATCATTTCGACTGTACGTTAGGTCGCGGAGGAGTCAAGCTTCCAGACTACATCACGAATTCACATTCCATCGTGTTCTTAGACAAGGATTCACGTAAACGTCTCTATAAAGATCACTTATGCGTCTTCAGATGTCTAGCCGTTCATCGAGGACATTTACAAGATCGTTTAGAAACCCATACCAAATTTCGAAAAATGTTTCGACGTCAATGTCAACATTTATCAACTAAGAGACGACGACGTGGCTCTACCCAGGTCCATCTACAATCTGCCGCGTTATACCAAAAAATATTAGTGTGCTACCTGTGATCGTCATTTTGCACGACCAGATAACATGAAACGCCACCAAAAGATCTGCAAGGGTCAGACCAAATACAGGTTTCCGGGTGGATTTTATTCGACACCAAAAACGATATTCGATAAATTAAAACAACACGGTATCGTGGTACCCGAGGAAGACAGACATTTCGAATGGTTCCTGGTGTACGACTTCGAAGCCATCCTTCAAAGTCCATAGAACCATCGTCCGATAAACTAAAATGAACCCACCAACATCTTCCCATTTCCGTGTCCATCTGTTCCAACGTGGAAGACTACACGAAACCTCGATGCATCATAGACTCCGAAGTCGATTCGTTGATCAGACAAATGGTGGACTACATGACCCAAATCGGTCATCAATCTTATCAGTTGGCACTCGACAAGTTTTCTGCCGTTTTCGAAGCCTTGGACAACGACATTCAACACGTGGATGGACCCCTAGAGTTAGACGTCGTGATGGAAGACGAGGAATGGTTGGAAGAACGGAAAAAGATGCATGATCATCTAGAGGAACTCAAGAAAGAACTGGACGCATACTGTCTACAACTGCTATCTGATGAAAACACACATACCCAAACACTTGGACATGCACGACGGACAAAAAGTGTTCACAATCAAGAGAAATAACCAATACGCTTGTCTGAGTATCGAACGCTTCAAGATTCTCGACATTACTCAATACCTACCCGCGGGACGAAATACGATTCTTTCTTGAAAGCCTACGACGTACCAGTGTCCAAAGGGTTTTTCCCTTACGAGTGGTTTGCCGACGTCTTGAAACTAGAAAACCAGTCTTGACCTCCACACGAGTCGCTTTATTCCTCGTTGAAACAAACTAACATTTCATTCCAAGAGTACGAGTTTTGTCAACGCGTGTGGGCCGAACAACGTATGAGGACGTTCAAAGACTTCCTGGAATGGTACAGCAATTTAGACGTCGAATCATTCGTGATGGCGGTAGAACGATTACGCGGTTATTATTTCGAAAAGGGAATCGACATCTTTAAAACCAGTGTGTCGGTTCCGGGATTAGCTCGTCAAATGTTATTCGAATGCGGGTGTAAGGACGGAACCAGTTTTTCCCTATTTGACGAAGCCAACAGCGATCTTTACAAGACCATCAAGCGAAACATCATTGGAGGACCCTCGATTATCTTTCATAGATTTCGCGAGAAACACAAGACATTCCTCCGAGGAAATCCCGAAAAGAGCCGTCAAAACATTCTTGGATTCGACGCCAATGTGCAATATCTCTACTGCATGTATCAACCCATGCCCACCGGACCATTCGTCCGACGACACCTGGAGGACGGGTTTCATCCCAAGAAGCGTGATTGATACACTATCATGTTCGATTGAATTAACTTTCTCAATCACAGTCACGGGTGTCAGATACAACACAAACTCAATACGGGTAAGGAAACGAAATTCGGACCCTATCCCGTGGACGGTTTTGACCAGACGACAAATACCATCTACCAATTCCACGGTTGTTATCATCACGCACACTTGTGCTGGCTCACCAAATCCATCAAAGACAAAAAATGACTCGACTCGAAGGACGCCAAATATAAGAAAACCGAAAAGACCACCAGATACCTTCGATATTTAGGTCATACCGTCATAGAAATGTGGGAATGTCGTTATCGACATCTCCTACGAAACGATCCAGCTCTTCAGACCTTCGTTGGAAGCAAACGATGTACGACCCCGCAACGAAAAATGAGTGAAAAAGAACTCCTACGGGAAGTGATGATCGGTCGTTTGTTTGGAATGTTAGAAGTCGACATCCGAATTCCCGAAGTCTGGTCGGATCGTTTTTCCCATTCCACCATGATCCCCTCACAATATTTCGAGGAAATTTCACCGGTGTTCTGCACCATGGAGGTACCCTACGACATAATTGGGGAACACATGCAAGAACACGTGAGAAGGTTTGGTCTGTCTAAAACACCCAGACGATTACTGGTAGGAGGGATGAAAGCCAGGCAACTATTAATCGCCACACCTCTGTTAAGATGGTACTTAGAATACGGACTCGAAGTGACAAAAATCTATCATGTGATAGAATATACACCTCAACGATGTTTTCACGAATTCGTCGAAGAAGTGTCAGAGGACAGACGCCAGTGAGAAACCGATAAAAAAAAAAAAAACATCATTTGTTGTACTGCCAAGGTTGGTGGAAGCAGCTCTTCCGGGAGCACGATCATGGATCAAGAGAAGCTTCAAAACGTGCAATACCTCCAAGGAGAAAACCGAGCGATGCTTCAAGCCAACTTACCACAATTCAAAAAATTGACCACCCTCCTGGACG
>MJUT01025182.1:0-18914 GCA_002080005.1 Gigantidas platifrons
TGTTGTGTGTGTGGGTCCCAAATGGTGTTACAATATTCCAATATCATCATTGTAAGAAATTTCAGATGTAGCATTTGTTGTACAGCGCTGTTTGTTTACTAGTTTATAGAATAACTTTGAGTCTTCTTTGGATGCTTTCATTATTTCTGAATAAGTCTTTTTTCCTTTCAATCGCACTATTGATCCTTTGTGCTTTTCTCAAATTTCGTTTTTCCTCCTGTCTTTTCTGAGTAGTAGGATGGTTAGCATCAGGTCTGCCTGCCATCTTCCATTCCCAGTGAGCAGATTTACTTTTCTGAATACATGATTTAATTTCAGGCGTTAATCTCGTTATTCCTGTCTTAGATTTCTTGGTTGTTTGTACTTTTTCAGAACTTTGTTGAACTGCATTATGCAATGTACGACATAGCTGGTTGACTACCTCAATAACTTCAAAATTTGACTGATGTTCTGGGTTAAAAGGTAAAATATTGTCATTCAAAAATTCTTCATATACCACAATGTCTACTTTGTTCCAGTACACTTTCTTAAATTTTCTCGGTTGTACTTTTTTCGAGACATAGTCTTGCTTTTTCTTGTCCCTAATCAATATTCAAGGTAGCTATTGTCGGATTATGATCGGACGTGTTTGTAGACTGATTGGTGAGAATATCAATCGAATCAATATAATTTCTTAATTGCTGATCTGATAATATATAGTCAATTTGTGACTTTTTGAGTCCGTTTCCATGTATATATGTTGAAATTTGTGGATATTTTTCAATCAAATATATTTCTTGTTGTTCACAAAATGTTGGAAAGACGACAAAGTCACGTGTCAACGTAATTGGGAGCAGGTCGAAATGTCGTAAAAATCATTATCGTAACGCTAACTGTTAAAAAAAATACAACTGTTTTAAAAAGAGGAGTATTTTGGGAAAGTTTTGACCCAAAAATCAATTATAATTTCTTACCTAATATATTTTTCAAACTCCAGTTGATTGATGAGAATTACGACAACCAAATCGTACCTAGTGTTGACAACTTTGAAAACATGCAATGCCGGACCGATGACATGTTTCCAAAACTAATTAGCTGAGGAAAACGTGCACGTAACAGTTGTTGACGGGGAAAATTACGTACATTGGTCCATTTTCAATTGTATTTTTTTTTTTTTTTTTTTTTTTGCAGCAATAATCAGATTCTGCACAAAACAGGCGTTTTAATCGATAGACCGATCATTCTGCAGTTGATTAACAACTATTACAGCAGCACAATTCTTCAGGCATATCATAAAAACGACTTGGAGTTTTACCACTGCAGAAATGTCACACTTTTTGTCTATAATTTTCCACTGGCGGCACACAACTTGTGCTGCTTCCTTGTTATTTTTTCAATTGGATCCATTTTTTTTTTGCCTATGGCGATAAAGATAAACCCACTTTAATATTTGAAAAATGTTTATTCTCCATACTTGCATGCTTTTGTTTGTTTTTTATTGTATAAACAACATTGCCACTAGAATTTCATTAGCGAATTCTTGCCCATATACGATCAGCAGCAATATGCGATTATCTTCAATATATGATTATATACAATATACAATCAGGGAGAATATGTGATCAGTAGAAATGTAGGATCATTGATAATGTATGATCAGTTACAATATACAATAACTGAAAATAACAATATATGGTCAACTTAATACAAATTCAATGTTAGTTTTAAGTACTTCTGTGTCATTTATTGTATTTTCTAAAATCCTAAATGAACTGCATTGGTGGTGTAATGGTAAGCGTGCTCGCCTCCAATGCGGTAGATCTTGAGATTGAGCCCGATCGGGTCAAACCAAAGACTATGAAATTAGTATTTGTTGCTTCTCCGCTAAGCTCGCAGCAATAAGGAGAAAGAGCAAAGACTGGTTGGCTCGAAATCAGAATAATGTGTCTGAGTGGGGCAACGTGTCAATCCGCGGACTGTTGTTTTAGTGAGCTAGCCCTGTTAAAATGCTACTAAGTGTGGTGATCTAGTACAATGCGGACCTCATCATTATTTCATTGAAAATTAACTCAGGGTTTTTGCTGGCTCCATTGGGAATTGCCACCTAACCTAAATTGGGAAATTTTATCGACAAAATATGAATTTGAAATTAACTTAGGCAATAATAAACAAAATAACTTTGCTGTAGAATATATTTCACTCAATTACCACATCATGTATCTGTCCTTTTCATTTTTGAATCTGCCTACTAATGTGGCAAGATTACTATCGGACAGTTTGTCCTTTCCTTCCATGGATCATATCAAAAGTTTCGGAATTCATTTGGGTCAATCTTTACCTCAGAAGAGTTTTAATCAAATTCATATATGAAAAGCTCCTTTTCATAGAGGCAGGGGTGATATTCATCAAGTAAAGGATGGAGGAATTAGTGGGATCAGTTTGAAAAAGTTCACAATATTTACACAAATAACCTGATATGATTTAATATACAACTATAATATAACAGGGAAAATTTTACTCATACTTAAGTGAACTAAACCTTCTCATATCCTGCTTAACGAGTGTTGGATGATTTTCATCCAACTCTGAATTTGTAACGTTATTTGTGCTGTCTGTAATAGAAGATAAGAGTAGCAACACCGTAGTATCAGTATCGTCACCGTGAGCTTGACATTCGACTTCACAACCGCTGATTTCATCATCATTTTCCTTGGGTTTCTTCTTTTTCGTTGTCACAAAAAAGAATCAGTTGACAGTGTTTGTTTTGCCTCTTTAGGTTTTATTTTTATTCAGGTAATATTTACTGTTGTGACACATGTCTACGTCAGAAATTGTACAAACAAATCTTACAGATGACGGGATATATAATCGCGTAATATAAAAAAACGTTTCCGGAAACGGTTACTAAATCCGAATTTTTACCGACAACAACTCCAATCAGTTTGGGAATTATCTGATTGATTTTGGGAAAAATGAACCCTATTTTTTCATTGGGAATGCGGCCGAAATTCGGCAGTAAAATAAGGGGAGCAAAAACCCTGTTAACTTGTTCTTGCCATGCCGTTAAACAACAATCACTCACTCACTCTAAAATCCTGAATTAATTGTAATAAATATTTCATTGTACTGTATTTCAGAAGGTCACATTGAATTGATTAAGAAATGGAGACTAGAGGATAAACTATTTTATGATGAAACCGGGGGATTTACAGCAGCATGGAAAATGGTCCACTCTGAAAATTATATGACAATAATTGGTGGACCAGGATCGGGAAAGACTGCCACTGCTCGCCATATTGCATTACAGCTTGAGGAGCAAGGATGGGAAGTTGTGCCAGTGTGTAGACTAAAAGAAATCATAAAATATGGAGACAGAGAATATAAACAAGTATTTGTACTTGATGATGTTTTAGGTATTTTTGCTGTAGATATGAATATTTACAACCATATTATCAACCATAAAGAACCAATTTTTAAAGCAATAGGGGGGACATCAAAACTGTTGTTTACTTGCAGAAAGTCGGTGTATAAGGAAGCTTTTAAGCTTGGATTGTTTGTAACAGAAAATATCGTAGATTTACAGAGTAAAGATAATCAGCTGACTGAAACAGAAAAGATGGCTATTTGCAAATATCATTGTGAAGCCAAAGGTGTAAATCCAGATCTCTATGCATCCCTTTCCTTTACCAAAGCCAATTATATGTTTCCATTGCTTTGTAAACTATTTTCAATGGAAGAAAAATACCAGCAGTTGGGAGAAAGCTTCTTCAATAAACCATTCGATTATTTTATTAAAGAACTGGAAAAACTGCAGCGCACATGCACTATTCAGTATGCTGCTCTTGTCTTATGTCTAGTTAATGACAGCAAATTATCAGTTGAGTGTTTACCCCACGAACTCAAGCAGGAGGTCTTTAATAATTGTGGGGTCAATCTAGGTACCCCAGATAAACAAATAATAGATGCCGTTAACCACATGTCAGAAACCTACTTCACCAAGTTAGATACTGAATACACATTCACACATGACTTCATATTTGAAGCTATCGCCTATCATTATGGTAGTCAAAGTCAAAATCAACAGCAGATATTAAAGCATTTATCTAGCAGTTATATAGCAAATAAAGTCACAGTATACGAACAAGCTTCGAATGAGGATCTTTGCATTCACATAAGTGAAGATATGTATTTGCCTCTTGCCGAAAGATTCTATACAGATATCCAGTCTATGAATCTATTTGATGTCTTCATGAGCAAGTCACTGCTACACGGTCCATTTCGTGATGTTTTCGAAGGAATGTTAAAAACAAAACCCTTTGATGAATTTGAGTCATTGATTTTAAGGAAACATGAGAAAATTTGTCATTTTGTGCAGAAAACACTTTCTTTCGATAAAGGTATTCAAATGCAGCCTGGCATTACTGAACGTAGGTGTTTATATCTGCTGTTTGATAGGGTAGTGCATGGGATATCTGACTCCGAATATAATGTTAGGGTAATAAGCTGGATAATTTATTACGGCCACACTCATCTTCTTCAGGAAATAGTCAACCATGTTGAATGTAACAACCATAGCATTAGTTTGATATTTGGCTCCAGTGTCATGGAGAACACACGTTTACTATTACTTGGATGTTACAGTAACACTTTAGATATGGTGGAACTGATACTTAAATACGTAGCCCCAAAGTGTATTGACATGTATTTAATGTCCTGTGGTACATCTTACCTTAATTTTCATAGATGGAATACACCACTGACGGTAGCGTGTGAAACAGGTAATTTGTGTATCGTGAAAGCATTGTTGAGAAACCATGCTGATATAAATAAATGTAATGGTTATTCAAACTCACCATTGTTTGCAGCATCAATGTGTGGACACTGTGATGTTGTTGAATGTTTACTTAGTTCTGGTGCAGATGTCAGTTTATGTGATGAAGATGGACAATCACCATTGTTTATAGCATCAATGTTTGGACACTGTGATGTTGTTAAATGTTTACTTAGTTCTGGAGCAGATGTTAATTTATGTGATAATAGAGGACAATCACCATTGTTTATAGCATCACAACATGGAAACTGTGATGTTGTTAAATTTTTACTTAGTTCTGATGCAGAAATCAATTTGTTTGACAAACAGGGACCATTGTTTATAGCATCAGAGAATGGACACTCTGATGTTGTTAAATGCTTACTTAGTTCTAGTGGAGATATCAATTCACGTGATAAGGATGGACATTCATTACTATTTATAGCATCAATGTCTGGACAATGTGATGTTGTTAAATGTTTACTTAGTTCTGGTGCAGAAATCAATTTGTTTGACAAACAAGGACCATTGTTTATAGCATCAGAGAATGGACACTGTGATGTTGTTAAATGCTTACTTAGTTCTAGTGGAGATATCAATTCACGTGATAAGGATGGACATTCATTACTATTTATAGCATCAATGTCTGGACAATGTGAATTTGTTAAATGTTTACTTAGTTCTGGTGCAGATATCAATTTGTGTGATGAATGGGGACAATCACCATTGTTTATAGCATCAATAGAAGGACATTGTGATATTGTTAAATGTTTACTTAGTTCTGGTGCAGATATCAATTTGTGTGATGAATGGGGACAATCACCATTGTTTATAGCATCAGTAGAAGGACAATGTGATGTTGTTAAATGTTTACTTAGTTCTGGTGCAGAAATCAATTTGTTTGACAAACAAGGACCATTGTTTATAGCATCAGAGAATGGACACTGTGATGTTGTTAAATGTTTACTTAGTTCTAGTGCAGATATCAATTCACGTGATAAAGATGGACATTCATTACTATTTATAGCATCAATGTCTGGACAATGTGATGTTGTTAAATGTTTACTTAGTTCTGGTGCAGATACCAATTTATGTGATGAAAATGGACAATCACCATTGTTTATAGCATCAAGGAAAGGACAATGTGATGTTGTTAAATGTTTACTTAGTTCTGGTGCAGATATTAATTTGTGTGACAAACAAGGAAACTCACCATTGTTTGTAGCTTTAATATATGGACAATGTGATGTTTCTAAATGTTTACTTAGTTCTGATGCAGATACCAATTTATGTGATGAAAATGGACAATCACCATTGTTTATAGCATCAAGGAAAGGACAATGTGATGTTGTTAAATATTTACTTAGTTCTGGTGCAGATATTAATTTGTGTGACAAACGAGGAGCATCACCATTGTGTGTAGCATTAATGTATGGACAATGTGATGTTGCTAAATGTTTACTTAGTTCTTGTGCAGATATCAATTTATGTGATGAAGATGGAGAATCACCATTGTTTATAGCATCAAGGAAAGGACAATGTGATGTTCTTAAATGTTTACTTAGTTCTGGTGCAGATATCAATGTGTATGATAAACGAGGACAGTCACCATTGTTTATAGCATCAATGTATGGAAGATTGGATGTTGTTACATGTTTACTTAGTTCTGGTGCAGATACCAATTCATGTGATGAATATGGACAATCACCATTGTTTATAGCATCAATAGAAGGACAATGTGATGTTGTTAAATGTTTACTTAGTTCTAGTGCAGATGTCAATTTATGTGATAAAAATGGAATATCACCATTGTTTATAGCATCAAGGAAAGGAAAATGTGATGTTGTTGAATGTTTACTTAGTTCTAGTGCAGATATCAATTTGTGTAACAAACGAGGACACTCACCATTGTTTATAGCATCAATGTATGGACGATTGGATGTTGCTACATGTTTACTTAGTTCTGGTGCAGATGTTAATTTGTGTTACAAACGAGGAACATCACCATTATTTGTAGCATTAAAGTCTGGACAATGTGAGATTGCTAAATGTTTACTTAGTTCTGGTGCAGATATCAATTTATTTGATGAAGATGGACACTCACCATTGTTTATAGCATCAAGAAAAGGACAATGTGATGTTGTTAAATGTTTACTTAGTTCTGGTGCAGATATTAATTTGTGTGACAAACGAGGAACATCACCATTGTTTATAGCTTTAATATATGGACAATGTGATGTTGCTAAATGTTTACTTAGTTCTGGTGCAGATACCAATTCATGTGATGAATATGGACAATCACCATTGTTTATAGCATCAATAGAAGGACAATGTGATGTTGTTAAATGTTTACTTAGTTCTGGTGCAGATATCAATTTATGTGATGAATATGGACGATCACCATTGTTTATAGCATCAATGAAAGGACAATGTGATGTTGTTAAAAGTTTACTTAGTTCTGGTGCAGAAATCAATTTACGTGATGAATATGGACGATCACCATTGTTTATAGCATCAATGAAAGGACAATGTGATGTTGTTAAATGTTTACTTAGTTCTGGTGCAGAAATCAATTTGTGTGACGAAGAAGGACAATCACCATTGTTTATATCATCGTTGATAGGACACTGTGATGTTGTTAAATGTTTACTTAGTTCTAGTGCAGAAATCAATTTGTGTAACAAACGAGGACAATCACCATTGTGTATAGCATCATGCAAAGGACAATGTGATGTTGTTAAATGTTTACTTAGTTCTGGTGCAGATGTCAATTTGTGTAACGAACAAGGACAATCACCATTGTTTATAGCATCATGGATAGGACAATGTGATGTTGTTAAAAATTTACTTAGTTCTGGTGCAGAAATCAATTTGTGTAACAAACGAGGACGATCACCATTGTTTATAGCATCATGGAAAGGAGAATGTGATATTGTTAAATGTTTACTTAGTTCTGGTGCAGATGTCAATTTGTGTAACGAACAAGGACAATCACCATTGTTTATAGCATCATGGATAGGACAATGTGATGTTGTTAAAAGTTTACTTAGTTCTGGTGCAGAAATCAATTTGTGTAACAAACGAGGACGATCACCATTGTTTATAGCATCATGGAAAGGACAATGTGATGTTGTTAAAAGTTTACTTAGTTCTGGTGCAGAAATCAATGTGTGTAACAAACAAGGACGATCACCATTGTTTATAGCATCATGGAAAGGACAATGTGATGTTGTTAAAAGTTTACTTAGTTCTGGTGCAGGTATCAATATGTGTAACAAACAAGGACGATCACCATTGTTTATATCATCAATGGAAGGACACTGTGAAGTTGTTAAATGTTTACTAAGTTCTGGTGCAGATATCAATTTACGTGATAAATGTGGTCAATCACCATTGTTTGTAGCATCAATGTATGGACGATATGATGTTATTAAATATTTACTTAGTTCCGGTGCAGATATCAATTTGTACGACAAACAACGACAATCACCATTGTTTGCAGCATCAGTGGAAGGACACTGTGATGTTGTTAAATGTTTACTTAGTTCTGCTGCAGAAATCAATTTGTGTAACAAAGAAGGACAATCACCATTGTTTATAGCATCAAGGAAAGGACAATGTGATGTTGTTAAATGTTTACTAAGTTCTGGTGCCGATATCAATTTGTGTCACAAACAAGGACGATCACCATTGTTTATAGCATCAATGGAAGGACACTGTGATGTTGTTAAATGTTTACTAAGTTCTGGTGCAGATATCAATTTACGTGATATATGTGGTCAATCACCATTGTTTGTAGCATCAATGTATGGACGATATGATGTTATTAAATATTTACTAGGTTCCGGTGCAGATATCAATTTGTACGACAAACAACGACAATCACCATTGTTTGCAGCATCAGTGGAAGGACACTGTGATGTTGTTAAATGTTTACTTAGTTCTGGGGCAGAAATCAATTTGTGTAACAAACAAGAACAATCACCATTGTTTATAGCATTAATAGAAGGACAATGTGATGTTGTTAAATGTTTACTTAGTTCTGGTGCAGATGCTAATTTGTGTTACAAACGAGGAACATCACCATTGTTTGTAGCATCAATGTCTGGACAATGTGAGATTGCTAAATGTTTACTTAGTTCTGGTGCAGATATCAATTTATGTGATGTATATCGACAATCACCATTGTTTATAGCATCAAAGAAAGGACAATGTGATGTTGTTAAATGTTTGCTTAGTTCTGATGCAGAAATCAATTTATGTGATGAAGATGGACAATCACCATTGTTTATAGCATCAAAGAAAGGACAATGTGATGTTGTTAAATGTTTACTTAGTTCTAGTGCAGATATCAATTTGTGTGATAAACGAGGACAGTCACCATTATTAATAGCATCAATGTCTGGACAGTGTGATGTTGTTAAATGTTTACTTTGTTCTGGTGCAGAAATCAATTTGTGTGATGAATATGGACAATCACCATTGTTTATAGCATCAATAGAAGGACAATGTGATGTTGTTAAATGTTTACTTAGTTCTGGTGCAGAAACCAATTTGTGTAACAAACAAGGACAATCACCATTGTTTATAGCGTCAAGGAAAGGACAATGTGATGTTGTTAAATGTTTACTTAGTTCTGGTGCAGAAATCAATTTGTGTAACAAACAAGGACAATCACCATTGTTTATAGCATCATGGGAAGGACAATGTGATGTTGTTACATGTTTACTTAGTTCTGGTGCAGAAATCAATGCGTGTGATGAATATGGACAATCACCATTGTTTATAGCATCAATAGAAAGACAATGTGATGTTGTTAAATGTTTACTTAGTTCTGGTGCAGAAATCAATTTGTGTAACAAACAAGGACAATCACCATTGTTTATAGCATCATGGAAAGGACAATGTGATGTTTTTGAATATTTACTTAGTTCTGGTGCAGAAATCAATTTGTGTAACAAACGAGGACAATCACCATTGTTTATAGCATCATGGAAAGGACAATGTGATGTTGTTAAATGTTTACTTTGTTCTGGTGCAGATATCAATTTAAGTAATGAATGTGGACAATCACCATTGTTTATAGCATCATTGTATGGACAATGTGATGTTGTTAAATGTTTACTTAGTTCTGGTGCAGATATGAATTTGTGTAACAAACAAGGACGATCACCATTGTTTATAGCATCAAAGTGGGGACAATGTGATGTTGTTAAATGTTTACTTAGTTCTGGTGCAGATATCAATTTAAGTAATGAATGTGGACAATCACCATTGTTTATAGCATCATGGAAAGGACAATGTGATGTTGTTAAATGTTTACTTAGTTCTGGTGCAGATATGAATTTGTGTAACAACCAAGGACGATCACCATTGTTAATAGCATCAATGGAAGGACACTGTGATGTTGTTAAATGTTTACTAAGTTCTGGTGCAGATATCAATTTACGTGATATATGTGGTCAATCACCATTGTTTGTAGCATCAATGTATGGACGATATGATGTTATTAAATATTTACTTAGTTCCGGTGCAGATATCAATTTGTACGACAAACAACGACAATCACCATTGTTTACAGCATCAGTGGAAGGACATTGTGATGTTGTTAAATGTTTACTAAGTTCCGGTGCAGATATTAATTTGGGTGATGTAGGTGGTCAATCACCATTGATTGCAGCATCATCTTCTGGGAACTACGATATTGTTAGGTTACTGACAGCACATGGAGCCTTACGTGATGAAAATGATAGTAATGCATAGCTTAATCCATGTGAATATCCAGAAGAAAAAATAAGTCATTCAAAAGAGATTCGGGTAGAAGAAAAAGAAGTAATTTACCTTCCAAAAGTGCAAAAAGGAAAAGAAGAAACAATTTTCACAAGAGAACAGAAGAAATAATTCACATTACAAGAGAAGAATAAGATAAAGCAAATTGAGGGAAGAAGAGAGCAAGTAGAAAAGGGAGAACTAATTAACATCATAAAGGAGAAAGAAACAACATAGACAATCCAGCTTCCTTTTGCTTATCAATTTTTTATGATATTCTTCCCTCATAAAAATAATGTTCGGTTCATCTTTGCCTCCAGTTGTTTGTGGGATAATGTATGTCTTGTTTGCACATGGTGGTGTCCAATGCATATTGTGTTGTGTTTTTGTTTTGTTTTTCCTTCGCCTTGTGTGCCCTTTGTTGCCGGTTTCTCAGGATTGTCCTCTTTTTTTAATTGATAATCTGTAACATTTGATTAATTATCTGCACAACTCCTTTAGATATAGCAGTATGGGGAAATAAAATGGAATTTGTACAGCTGTTGAACCAGGAAGAAAATAAATTCCAGAAATATTGGAGAAATTACCATTTGTTTGAGATACAATAAAATGTACTTACGGATTTGAAAAGATCAGAATGTTATGTAAATGAACAAACTGGTAAAGAAGACTGTCAGACACAAGATCGTAATCATCGTAATTTACCATATTTACTGTGGCACATAATAACTGAAAGTATCAATGACTACTTGACTCATCTGTTAAAGATTGGATTGGATATAAATAAACGTAAATATAATGGTAACATGCTACTCTACAGAATATTGAATAGACCCAGTTGGATTTCAGTTTGCAAACATTTGATGGAACACTTTGAAGATGTTAATGTTGGAGAAACTAACTGGATTTCCTTGTTAGAAACCAGGAGTGGACTGGTACGTCAAATAGAGAAGTATAAGTGGTGGGTAATACTACCTGATGAACCCTATAACCATGGTTACAATACCTTGTCCGAGTTTAGAAAACACGTCAGAAAAAATTCGATCTAATAGACCATATTCAAGTTTTGGTATTTGGTTGTATCATTTCAATTTCGAAATTTTAATGGACCGTAAAACACATTTATTTCATTTTTTTTTTATTATGATATAAAATGAAATAGGAAATACTCTTTACTTCAAGAACTAGTTGATATTTTATTCACGTCTGAAGCGTACTGGTAGTGACAACCAACCAATATATACGTTTAAATCTAGAAGTGGAACATATGGCTTTATGTTACTTATTTTTCTAATATAGTTAACAATTAATGACTTTTGAGGAGGCTGATATAAGGATTTATAATCCAAAGAAACTAATATTCACCAAGACGTAGATCCTTTTATAATGCACTTGTTCTATTTGAG
This sequence comes from Gigantidas platifrons, assembly GCA_002080005.1. Taxonomy (NCBI): domain Eukaryota; kingdom Metazoa; phylum Mollusca; class Bivalvia; order Mytilida; family Modiolidae; genus Gigantidas; species Gigantidas platifrons. Next base: position 11,965 of record MJUT01025182.1, read on the forward strand.
CAGTCAAATTGAATTGACTGGATAAATGTTTGCAGTCACCTCTATTAAGCAGTCGCCTGTATTAAGCAATCACCTTTTGGTTGTCCCGTCATAGATCATTTCATATGAATTGAACCTCTTTTAAGAGGTCACCTGTCTTATAAGGTCACTTTTTTTCTCCAAAGGTGACCTCTTAATACAGGTTTGACTGTATACTGTAATTGACCAAGATGTAGCTTTTCTGGTACCCCTTTCAGGTTTTACCTGTTTAGTCTTGGGGAAATAGTTGTTGACTTCCTGTGGACCGAAAATAGCAAAACTGACAATCAAGGGATCATTGTATAATTCTATTTTTGTATTAAAATATAATCACCCATCGATTAATGTGACCTTTTCAGTAGTCATACACACAATTTATACATGTAGTGTTTTAAAATATAAAGTTTATGTGTATACTCGATCAACCTAGCCGATTTCCCATTTATTAAGACTCGCACACATTAACTTTATATTTTAAGAGAATGTACTAATATTGTATATATAAAAATATGATATCAAAAGTAATGAATTGGATGACCCCATCATAAGTTGTGTTTAAATAGATGAACATGAGATTTTACAGTTTTCAATTTTTGTAATGTCTATTTTCCTGGTGATATGGACCATTGATTTGTGCCAGGTGTTAGGATATTAATCTGTCCTACATAGGTTCCTGCACCTTTTCAAATGTATGAATGTTATATAAACATGACCTACATATATTTTGGCGCTGTGCCAGGTATTGGAATCTTATATTTACCGGACCTACATAGTTTCATGCGCCTTTCAAATGATTGAATGTTATATATACATGACCTACATATTTGTTGGCACTGTGCCAGGTGTTTGGATCTTATATTAACCTTACCTGCACATATTTCTGTTATATAAACATGACCTATAGTGTACATATATTTTGAGGATGTGTCATGTGTTGGGATGTCATATTAGCTTTACATATGAATATAGATTTTTACTGTGACTGATGCTTGAATCTTATATTCCCCCACCATGCAATGTTAATTTTGTAATGTCCTACATAGATTCCTGCACCTTTTCAAATGCTTGAATGTTATATGAACATGACCTACATTGTACATATATTTTGGTGATGTGTCAGGTGTTGGAATGTTATATTCCCCCACCAGAGCTGCATATATATTGGCTCTGTGCCAGATATGGGAAATGATTATAAACTAATTAGCCAATTGTTGTAAAATTTGCTTTCATATGATTTTCTATATTGTTATGAAGATGTTGATATTTTTTCATACTTATGATGTCTGTTACAATTCTGTGATTATTTTCTTGTTTTGTATGTTATTGTTTGTTTATTGATACATTTCTGTACATCCGTCATTTACCACCCCCCTTTTTTATCCACTTGAGTAGTATGTGATAAGATAATTGTTATTTCATATTCAAATAATGTGTACCATTTTCATTCTTTTGTGATAATTTGACTGTTAACTTTGTCAGTTTTACATTTCCATAACAACTCACAGATATATATTTAAAGTTGGTAATTCTGTATTGGTCTTTACTAAGGCTATATATTTGACAGCTCAAAAATCTAATTTTAACACTGTTGTTGGGTTACATTTTCAGATGTATGTAAACGTCCCAGGAAATTGAATATTATTTTAACCCAGCTAAGTAGCTCAGCTTCAAAATACGATCTATTTCATGGTGGTTTTGTATCTGACCTATCTTGTAGTTGTGGTGCTGCCATTGAAAATTTAAAACATTTCTTTTTGGATTGTCCAATATACTTGCAAGCCAGAACTCCATTGATATTTAATTTCAATAGGATGACAACCTGCTACAATCTACATATCAAATTTCTGACGTGTTGTAATGTTAAGTATGTCTTCCAAGCAAAGCTTAGAAGAGTTGTGTGGTAATGTTAATTATTGTATTAAGTCCATTGATTATTTTTATTTTTATTATTATTATTCAGTCTCCCAAGCAAAGTTTGGAGACTTATTGTTTTCACTCTGTTTATTTTTATTATTATTGTCATGCTTACTGTAACACGTGAAGATTGCCATGGAACCTATGAAAGATTTGGTACAATTGTATTGAAACTTCATATGAATGTTTTTGGGGATGTGTAGCTGTGCATTTATGATAAAATATTTTAAAATGGCCACCGTTACCACGATAACCATGAAAGTTTAAAAATATTTATATATATTTTTTTCTGATTGTAATGAAACTTCACAGGAATGATCCTTGAGATATGAAGATGTGCATTCAAGGTTGAAAATCGTTATTATTTTACTATTATTATTTTTATTATTATTATTATTATTATATTATCTTTATTTTTATACCATATTAGATTGAGAAACGATCAAAATATTAAATGTTAAAATTAGATGTAAATTTGTAAAAATGTAACTTGGGGTTTGATGAATTACATGATACATGTTTAAAATAAATTAAAAAAAATTATAAAACCGATACTCCAGTTTCCTCCACCAATAAAACTGACCGCCACAATATAACTGAAATATTGTTGACAGTTGCATTAAATACCATAAACCTATCCCTTCATATAATAATTTTATTATTTCTTTCTGTTACACAGAAACCGTAGACCCAATGATCTTGGGATGTGGTATAATGATGCATCTATATACCTAGTTGTACATTAAGGTTTAAAATTTTGCACTGTGGATCCTTATGGTATATTTTGAGGGGTTTAAATTAGTTAATCTAGAATCCTATGATTTTTATTTGGTCTGATTGCATTGAAACTTCACAGGAATTATGCTTGGTGTGTGTAGATGTGCATTTAGGGTTAGTCATTTTCAAAATGGCCACCATTGACATTATGACCATGAAAATTAAAATGAAATGTTTCAAAATGGTCACTGTTCTCAAGGTAACTATGAATGTTCAAAGTATATGTTTTATCCGAGTGTAATGAAACTTCACAGGAATGATCCTTGGGATGTGAAGAAGTTCATTCAGGGTGAAAAATTTTGCCAAAATGGCCACCATTCTCATGATAACTATGAATTTTCAAAAGATATTTGAATTAGGAATTTCAAACATTGAATATCAAGTTGCTAATCGGTTCTTACTAGCTGACTTTGTTTGGGATATTTTGTATGAACAAAGTTGTATTGTATATAAATATTTTTTTGATTATATGAAATGTTCAAAAAAGATTCCTTATCGTATAATAAACTGGAACATGCACATCATGATATGAATCCATCTTAATTTTATTTTTCCTTCCATTTTGTTTGTGAATATTGATAACATTATGGATTTGTTAATAGTTTTATAAATAGTAATACATGCTTTTGATGTACTTCGCTAATTTAACAAATTGTAATTTTGAAAAGACGTCATATCTTTGTTGTTAAAAAGGCCCGGTTGGCTGTTGCTGGATTACCTAACAACTCACACAGGCCCATCACCAATACTGTGTGGGTTCGCGCCCGGCTTTGTAGATTACAAAAACGGTGCATTCGACTCGCAGCCGCAAGTGATTAAGTTTGCCAGTTGCTTGCCCATGGACAATGGATATCTCCGGGTACTCTGGCTTCTTCCACTAATAAAACTGGTCAAATATTGCTGAAAATGGTGTTAAATACAATAAATCAAATCAAATCATAAGTTTGTTTAGCTTCTGTCGAATCTATTTTGTCTATTTAATTGGCTAATATAATATGTTTGAATTAATTATTCACACTACATACAAATAACATTATTAGATAAATAGAAAATTTGCTCCTGTACTCGTTTTATTTGAGTAGTCAAATATTACAGACTGAATAAATATTTTGCACTATGCTATTCTGGTAAAGCTCGTCTTTCCCCCGTTTCTAATCCTCAGCACATAAATTCTATATTTACCGTCAATGCACCAATATTGTATATGTAATATACTGTCACTGACCTAAATATAGCATTTCTGGTACCCCTGTCACGTTTTACCTGTTGAGTTTAGGGAAACTGATAACTAAATCAGTTGACTTCCTGTTGACAGAAATTATCAATATGGAGAATTGTATAATTTTATCATTTAATTCAAATGTCACTTTCAATAGATAAATATGATTTCGTTCCAGTTTTTAACTCTCATGATTTTGTTTCAGTTTTTAAGCCTCCTGATTTTGTTCCAGTTTTTAAGCCTCGTGATTTTGTTCCAGTTTTTAAGCCTCATGATTTTGTTCCAGTTTTTACGCCTCATGACTTTGTTCCAGTTTTTAAGCCTCATGATTTTGTTCCAGTTTTTAAGCCTCATGATTTTGTTCCAGTTTTTACGCCTCATGATTTTGTTCCAGTTTTTAAGCCTCATGACTTGTTCCAGTTTTTAAGCCTCATGACTTTGTTCCAGTTTTTATGCCTTATGACTTTGTTCCAGTTTTTACGCCTCATGACTTTGTTCCAGTTTTTACGCCTCATACACATAAACTTTATATTTTAAGACACTGCACTATTATTGTCTATTTATATTGTTAACAATCAGATGATAATTTCTTAATGTCTTAGATATCCAAGGAGATACATGTATAATACATGTTGTATTTCTATGATTTTGATTATCAAATGTAAAACACACAACAGATATAACTTATATTATACAATTATATTATATAAATATTATACAATACACTTTTTATGTGGTAAATGTGGTCTCAATATTGACTGATGTTTTATTATATAATCTTGTAAGGAAACAAGAGTCCGTGGGGTAGGGTTGGTAATTGGTGTTTACTGACACTTTCAACAATATTTCGGTTATATCGTAGCAGTCAGTTTTATTGGTGGAGGAAACCGGAGTACCCGGAGAAAACTACAGACCTGCTGCAAGTCACAGACAAACTTTATCACATAAGGTTGTATCAAAAAGAGTTCGAACTCACAACTTTAGTAGTGATAGCCATTGATTGCACAGGTAGTTATAACCCCAACTACCATATGATCACGACAACAATGGTCCCTGTCTGTGGGTAGCTATGCTGACCTGATAAGTGTAGTCAATTCTGTGCATTCTTCATAAACAATTGGTAGATTATATATATATTTTAGTGTTTTATTTTGGGTGTTTATTTAAACACATTTGAATCTTTACAGCAATATGTTAATGAAACCTATACTGAAACGACTGATCAATGTTTTTTTTCACATATTTACGTACACATATATACAAACTTTAACCCAGTCACTACATGGGCAGCCTTCATTTAAGCAAAATATGTAGTACATGTATATGACAATGTCTTCATGTAAATTAGTGAGTGAGTGATTATTCTTTAACACATGAGCACTTTTTCAGCTATACCATGTTGATCATACAAGGAAAGTCAATTTGTGACCTCCTTTGTTGTGCAGGAGAAAATAATTATATTTGTGCAATTTAACCATGTAGGATTTATTTTTAGAAAAAATAAAAATAATGTTATTATATAATTTGTTTAAATCAAAAAATATTTGTTTACACTCTAATCATTACAGAATGATTTTTCTGGAGTTGTGATATAAAATTAAATTACATAAATTTTAAATATCGTGAATGCCCAAAAACATGAAAGCATGTCACTTCCGCCAAAGCACGCAGAGTTTCCCTACTTTTACATGTCCACTCGTGAATATGACTTTTAATCAATCAATATTAAAATACTTGGACGTTTGGATAGCTATATAGATTGATTATATAAAGGAAAAAAACACATCGGTGGTGTAATGGTTAGTCTGCTCGCCTCGAGTGTGGTAGACCGTGGTTGATCCCCACGTGGTTCAAGCCTATGAAATTGATATTTGCTGCTCCTCCGTTATACACACAGCATTGAGAAGTAAGATAAAAGACTGGTTGGCTCTAACTCAGGATAATGTGTCTGTGTGGAGCGGCATGTCTCCCCATCAGATATCTGCTCTATGAGAGAGAGAGAGAGAGAGAGAGAGAGAGAGAGAGCACTATAAGAATCCAGCTAAGCATGTTAACCAAGTGCAAAGCAGACATCATGATCATCTTATTGAAATATAAGATGTTCTCACCATGATATAGCTGACCAATTGTTCATTTGGGGTTTAACAACAATCACTCACTCACTCACTTGCTATATAATAAAACATTAATTGCATTTGTAATGTAAGATAATACTGAATACTTAATTGAAATAAATTTAAGATTCTTGTTGAATATATTGAATTTAATGTTGAATATCATTTCTGTAAATTGTGTAATTGAATTTACTTTTGATTTATAATACAATATCATTCTTACAAATCTATCTTGTTTATTTCAAAGTGGATTCCCTGTCCTCCCATGGCCACTTGTCTAATCTGGGCCTTTATGTTGATTCCTTTCTACCGACTCGTATTGTTTGGAGATCTTCTGCTTGTACCCAAACATATGAGAATATTTACTCACCAGACATAAATTATTCACCTTAGAGATAGACTGTAATACCAGTCCCCGTGTTTCTCGTTCACGGATGGAGATTAACAAAGTTTCTAATTTTAGAGGAAACACCTCTATGCTTAACTTTACATGTATCCGTGAGCTGTGCATTCTATTTATAGAAGAGTTTGAAGATACTAAAGGGGTAATCAGAATCTGTATATTGAAGAAGAACCTACAACACAATGGCCAAAGGAAAAAGGAACAAAAGGACAAACAACGACCTACAAAACATACTTATAAAACTAAAGATCGAGTAACATGAACCCCACTAAAAACCGGGGGTGAACTCAGGTGCTCCGGAAGGGTAGGCCATACCTGTTAACCTCAGAGATTGTGTATGTGGGAGATCTCCCACATTCCAACTATTTAATGTGGGAGATTTTGCGTGACGAACTTTTTAACACTAAAATTTTTAGATTAAAGCAAACACAATTTACTGTACAACTTTTATTGTTGTTGCTGAGCAACATTACTTCAAACCACTTTGGTAGGACAATACAGCTTG
>MJUT01025185.1:0-28196 GCA_002080005.1 Gigantidas platifrons
TCTAAAGGTAATACGCCTATCCATTTTCTAAAGGATATACTCCTATCCATATCATAAGGATAAAACTCCTATCCATAGCCTAAAGTAATACTCATATCTATATCCGAAAGGTGATGCTCCTTCAAGTCGTACTCAATTTAAAAAAGAAAGATATTTACCCAATCCACATCCAAACTGAGTGATGCTTTCTTTCTGTAGGTAAATTCAATTAAGTCTGATTCTGATCAATTATATTATATTACTTGAAATTATTTTAATTATATACGAAATGTTAATATGAAAAAGCTTGGGCTTTTGAGGTCAGAATGCATACACGCATTTTGAATAAAAATATCATATTGTTGTAAAACAAACTGTCTTTCAATAAAGCAAGGCAATCTCTAAATTGTGTTATAATTTCACATAATTCGTTAGATTAACTTCAGTGGCATAACCTTTTCGAATACACTATTGGCAAAAAATTAAACAAAACGCAGGCAAATTAGCTTATTTGGATCGTGTGAACGTCAATGTGATAATCAAAGGGGAAAGATTAATACTATGTATCAGAATGGCATTGGATTTGCTAGATAAGCTATGTGATATACACAGAAAAACGAACCGTAGAAAATAACTGTACTGTGATATTATATAATACAATTCGACGATTCCAAAAGGGTAATTAGTGGCCGTACTCCGAAAAATGACAGACAAGAAGAATTTGAAAATACAAAAGGAGTAATCAAGGGCCGTACACCGAAGAAGGACATACGAGAAGAGTTTAAAGATACACAAGGAGTAATCAGGGCCATACACCCGCAGAAGGAAAGACAAGCAGAGTTTGAAGATACAAAAGGAGTAATCAGGGGCCATACACCGAAGGAGGACATACAAGAAGAGTTTGGAAATACAAAAGGAGTAATCAGGGACCGTACACCGAAGAAGGACATACGAGAAGAGTTTGAAGATGCAAAAGGAGTAATCAAGGGCCGCACACCGAAGAAGGACATACAAGAAGAGTTTGAAGATACAAAAGGAGTAATCAGGGGCGTACACCGACGATGAACATACAAGAAGAGTTTGAAGATACAAACGACAATCAGGGGCCGTACACGGCAGAAGGACAGACAAGAAGAGTTTGGAGATACAAAAGGAGTAATCAGGGGCCGTACACCGCAGATGGACATACACGAAGATTTTGAAAATACAAAAGTAGTAATCAGGGACCGCACATTGAAGAAGGACATACAAGAAGAGTTTGAAGATACAAACGATAATCAGGGGCCGTACAACGCAGAAGGACATACAAGAAGAGTTTGAAGATACAAAAGAAGTAATCAGGGGCCGAACACCGACGAAGGACATACAAGAAGAGTTTGGAGATACAAAAGGAGTAATAAAGGACTGTACATCGAAGAAGGACATACAAGAAAAGTTTGAAGATGCACAAGAAGTAATCAGGGGCCGAACACCGACGAAGGACATACAAGAAGAGTTTGGAGATACAAAAGGAGTAATAAGGGGCCTTACACCGAAGAAGGGCTGACAAGAAGATTTTGAAGATACACAAGGAATAATCAAGGGCCGCACACTGAAGAAGGAATGAGAACATAATGACCAAAAGAAAAAAGGACAAAAGGAAAAATAACGATCTACAAAAACTTTTCAAAGAAAATTAAAGATGAGGGCACTATTAAAACCACGGATGAACACAGATGTTTCAGAAGGACTAGCAACTTCTGCACCCGTCGTGTTACTGTTTAACCTTTTGGCTGCGACGTTTCGTGTATAATCGTAACGTCGTATGCGGTATTATTCCTGACGTTATTTTATGACGTCATTGTAACAGCAGTGTTACGTTACTTATAGTTTCTTTTTAATTCTAATGTGGTTATTATATACAAAATGTATTTGAATATATGTATCTGACATCAAATTTTGCAATCTTGTAATAAAATATTTGAGTAACTCATTCTTAAAGAAAATACAAATAAAGTAAATTTCTTTTTCAAGGGACATATAGGGTCTAACACCGGGAGAGGTGCAGATAGTAAAATCTGTGACACTCGAGGGTAAGATTTAAATCGCATCGGACGAGGCTTGTCCGAGTCTGATACGATTTAAATCTTACCCGAGGGTGTCACAGATTGTAATATCTTGCAACTTTTACGGTATTTGACTCTTTTACTCAACCCTTTCTACCGTGTCAATGTTTGTTTACTTTTTGTGTAGTTTTGGCGCATTAATTTGCCAACCGTATCACAGGACTAAAATGCCACGTAATAAAATAAAACAAGACTTTCATTTTACAGCTTTAAAGAGGTTCAATATAATAAAGTTAACAAACTTGTGATAGATTCTACAATAACAAAATCTTACACCTTTTACGATGTTTGCCCCTTTTTCTCATCTCTTTCCATCGTGTCAATATTTGTTTACGTTGAGAAAATATAGAGTGCTCTCCCTTGTTCGGTAACTAACGTAACTAACGTAAATAAAAAAAATTACCTCCTTTTTCACCAACGTCAAACAACTTTTTTACAGGCATTTATCGCGGTTGTAGTAGCATTTATACAATATATTTATAAAATACATTGTATTTGATTGTGAAATACATTTAAAATACTGCCAAGACACTATAAATCGACAATTTAATTCAACAATGGAAAACAATTTTGCGGTGAAAACGGCGTGTAGCTTATCTTTCCCTGGAGTCGGGGTAAGATAGAAAAATCTTTTTCACCTAAATTAATGGACTACTTTATCCAAGGGGTGAGAAATGTATGTCCCTAGCGCAGTCTACAAACAAGAGACATTTATTTCCCTAGAAAAGTCTACCAATAAGGGGCATACATGTCCCTAGAGCAGTCAAATGGTTAACGACAGGAACATGATCTGATATGGAAATATGTACACGTAACTAATACAATTATAATGCAATTATAATGTAACACGTATTTTTCATTGACTATCGAGAGCTGTCAAATCTTCAGTTGACATGCCTGAAGGAATGCTATATTACTACGCCAAATCGGCGACTGCACTTGTTTGTTAACAATATGGCTGACCCATATATTTCCGACTATGAATTGGACACTGCCGACGTATTATTGATGCCGTCTTGAACACTTGAAATCCTACAATAATACACAACAATAATTAAAATTCCTATCTTCAAATCTTATTTTAGTTACATTCTATCAAAATTGAAGCGTACACGAAGCCAACCAACGTCAGCTCTGGTAGTCTTCAAATAACGTCACCTTGTTTATGTGTCAAAGTCGTTCAACAATATTTCGCAGAATTTTAATTTGTGTGAATTTTAGACTCAGAAAACGCAAGAAGATATTTTTATTCTCAGTATTGCATTAGAGATAACTGTATTGTCTTTGGAAATTTTACGGGATATATTTTCGATTTAATGGGAGGATTTCATAAGAATAGGTATAATATTACTGTATTTGAAGAGTTGTCGGTGTCAATTGTGGATTTGACGGTCGCAACAATCCGTTTTACTGGCTCCGCTTCGCGTTACCAGTAAAGCTGCATTTGCGACCATCAACTCCACAATTAACACCTCCAACTCTTCAAATACAGTACTGTTATTCCTTAAATAACATAAATAAAATATAAACACCCTACAAGACAAATGGGAATCAAAAATCGATTATTGTTTATACGTGGAAAGTGTAGCGAAACTGAAAACGTTAAGGCATTTATTTTTACAAAATGAGCAACACGAACCCCACTACGACAAGTAAAAAACATGGGAAAAAAGTAGATAATTTGTGCTACCCGAAAGGGTAGGCAGTTCCTGCTTAACATGAGGCCTCCGTAATACTACTAAAAACATCGCACAATAAAAACACATTTTGTTTCAACTGGCTATATTTTTATTTGGATTGGATTTAGTACTATAGTTAACTGTTACCGTTATGATGCAGTGATTGTCACCATCTTGTTCCAGAATTGTTACTGTTTCCTGAAATATAGATAATGCATTCTAAATAATGTAATTCTGATAAAAACTAATCTTATCCTCCTTCCAAGCATAGGTGATATTATACAATATTTACAAGCCTTGTTTAAGCGCTTTTTGTTTTTTGATTTTATGAAACTTTGCAATGGAATCATTTTGATTTCAGCTTATATGATGAAGATTATTGCATATGCGCGTCGTGCCCGCTATATGATTTGATTTAATTTGCTTATTGTGCTTAACGCCACTTTCAGCAATATTTCAGCTATATCATGTTGGAAAAGTTTTTAGTGGTGGAAGACGCCGCTGTACCGGGAGAGAACCACCGACCATGGGAAAGTAACTGGTATTTTTTATCACTTGAGGCTGCGAGTCGAGTGCACTCTTTTGGTAAATTACAAAGACGGGCGCGAACCCACGCCGTATTGGTAATAGGCTTGTATGAGTTTTTAGGTAATCCAACTACCTACCTCATTGAGCCACCCAGGCCCTCATTCTATATGACACTAACATGGTTTATTACATATATTTATTATCCAAAGCTACAGTTCCTCAATCATGTGATTATTATTAAATCTAATTAAATCTAGGTTATCTTTCCTCAGGCATAGATGACCATAGCCGATTTTTTGCTAACCTAATTTTCTTATTCCCAAAAGTTCTCAATTATTCAGCTTTCAGTCCTGTCTATGTTGAACGTTTAACTCATGATGGTTAGTCCATATCTGCGTTGTGCGCACTAAATTGGATATCTACGTTTTCTTCATTGTTTGTTCTGTATCAGGTATGTGTCCGAGTGGAGCAACGTGTCAATCATTCGACTTTAATATAAAGATCCAAATTAATATGCAGGTCTGTTCAAAGCAGACCTCATCATTATCTCATCGAATGGAACTTATTCTCGCAATGATGTTGCGCAAAAAAATGTTTATTTCAGGAATATTTTTAATTTTTGAACATGTTATACGACATAACCTGGTTTGGTGCAGCTTATGCTTCATAAACCGAGAAGCTTAGGCTGTTCCAAACCAGGTTAATCTGTTCAAAAATTTCAAATATTTTTTTATAATTCAATTCTTAAAACAAAATAAATTTAACTATTCCTCGATTTTAATTACGATTATTTCATGGGACCATTTCAATTTGTCTTTGGCGAACGAATATATTGCTGACGACACAATACCAACCAATGCTATCAAATATAAAAAAAAAAATTATCCGGGTGGATTATCCAATCAGATTCCAGTATTCACATCAAATTACAAATTAAATTATTTGGCCTTTAACAACAATTTTACTCCATTATGATATTCTGTTCAATAATTAAAATTAACAGATATAAGTAAGTAGAAAATTCCAAACAATCATACAAGTAAATAAATGTAACGACATATATCTTCCTACCTACCGGATTATATGGCAAGGTGTAGCCATAGTCATAGTTGTCAAGGAGACAAGTTCGAACTAATAATATCATAATACTGATACCAAAGAACAGTTAGACCATATAATTTCATGCAGAAAAATAAGAGAAATGGATGCTACAGTGTGTTTATAGAGTGGCAGATTTATCTAAAGGCTCGACAGGCTGAAGCCTAGAGCCTCAAAATTTAGGGGTCCTCCGTCCTAGGCGTGTAATATGTTTAATACTGTAATTGGACTTTCACATTTATGCTGTCCTAAAATACTGTAATTTCTAAGCTACCCTTCGGTAATTTTCCTTACACACAGTTGCACTCCATTTTAGGATATTGCAGAATTTTGAACACCCCTCATCATCTTAGACTTTATTGAAATTGACTAAGCACACTTCAATCGTTGGCCAGTCTTGAATGTGGGGAATTGAGAGAAGCCTCACAAATGGAATAATCGAGGACATTTCTTTATCTAAATCTGGCAAGGTTTTTATATATTTATCGAATGAACATCATTGTGTTGGTAGAACATACTTTCGAATTGTATATCTATTTAATTAGATATGCATTTTACAATATCGATTTAAATTGATGAAAGGTAATGCACCAACGTTGTTTTGTAATATGTCGATATACCATGACACTGCATGTGTACAGAGCTTCACACCATTCCTGTAACCTATTAACAAAGTTCTATTGTATTTATAATCGTTCGTATTTGACCAACGTGACATATTCAATTTATTATTTTTACGATTGTTTTTTTGTTTAATAATTTGTTTGTGATGTTTATTAAATAATTTGTTATGTCCTTCTTTTAGAGAGGCAATTATTACATTGATCAACAATGTACTGATATACCTGACATTAAAAACATGAATTAAAAACATGACATTTAAAACATGGCATTAAAACCTGACATTAAAAGATAACTCTAAAACATGACATTAAAACATGGCATTAACAATTGCATTAACATATGACTTTAAAAACATGATATCACAATCATGACATTGAAAACAAAGACAGAACATTGTTTTTATATGATTCGACAACGACCTCTACTCTCCGAGAACAATGCAGTAAATGGGAGGATTAATGCTACTACTGTATTGATGGTCATGTGTTGGTTCGCGCTGCATAATACTTTACCTTTTGGTGTTATTTTACTTCTGTTTTCATATAAATGTTAAAGTTGTTTGAATATCATACAATTACAGACTTTGTAGAAGTGAATATGAGTTTTCATTGACCTGTAAAATAATATTGACCGAATATTGTTTCATCAGTGTAGGTTTGAACGTACCAAAGGGGTAATCAAAATAGGTATATCGAAGAAGAACAGGCAATACAATGGCCAAGCGAAAAAGTACAAAAAGACAAGTAACGATCTACAAAACATACACATAAAATTAAAGACCGATTAACTAGAAACTTACTAAAAACCATGGGTGAACTCAGGTGCTCCGGAAGGGTATTTGTTGAATCCATTACTGGTGATGTCGTAAATATATAAACGGTATCCACGTGACAATACGGGCCTGGGTATGAAAAAATAGATCTTAGCAAAATAAGACTGTTTCAACAATATTTAATTTATATCGTTGGCTGTTAGTTTTATTGGTGAGGTAAACCGGAGTACCCGGAGAAAACAATCCATCTGTCGCAAGTCACTGACAAACTTTATCACATAATGTTGTACACCTCGCCTCGAGATTCGAACTCCAACATCAGTGGTAATAGACAATGATTGCACATGTAGTGGTTGTAAATCCAACTACAATGCTATCACGGCAACGATGGCCCCTCCAAGCAAGACTGAGAAACGTTCAAATTTGTAACCTTGAATGAGATACATTCTGCAGGGTGATGCCGAATGTATCTCCCTACAAATTGTCAAAATGCAGCACCCAAAAAGACATCCACAAAACATCGGTGTTTCTTGTCAGTTCGGATATACAATCGTTATTTATGAACCTACCAGTGATCACAGAGATTGTTCTACTCGTCGGCACTCAGACTATGCTGAAGTGATTCATGGTGGAAAAATTATATCAATGTTCATGGGTAGACACGTACATAACTGACTTTACCCCAGTTACTAGCTGCACAGCCTATTGTTGATATTGTTGAAGACGTTCTGTTTGAATATGTGTACAGGTATCTACCGCTGTGCATACATATCAATAGAGTATTCGACGTCAAATAGTATACGTGGTCTGTCTTTTTGTAATCAGTGCTAGTGTTTATGACTGGAGTGTGTGTTTGTTTGGTTGATGGTGTTTAACGCCAATTTCAACAATATTTCAGCTTGATCTTGACGGTCAGCTTTATTAGTGGAAGAAACCGGAAGACCAGATGAAAACCACCGACTTGTCGCAAGTCACCGACAAGCTTTATTAATTTACCACATAATGTAAACCTCGTCCTGATCGACATTCTAACTCACAACTTTAGTGGTGATAGGACCTGATTGCACAGGTAGTAGTTTAAATCCAACTAAAATACGATCACGGCAACGACGGTCCCTCAAAACAAGACTGAGAAACGTTAAAATTTGTACACTTGATGTCAACCTTCTACAGGGAGATGCCGATTGTATTTCCCTGCTCATTGTCAAATGCACACACAACGACATTATTTTGAGATCGTGTATACAATCGTTATTTATGAGTCTACCAGTGATAATTGAGATTGTTCTACTCGTCGGCACTCATGCTATGCTTAAGTGATTCATGATGATACGTTCTTTTAGAATACTTATACAAGTATTTCATGCTGTGCATACATATTAATACAGTATTTGACGTCAAATAGTATACGTGATCTGACTTTTTGTAATCAGTGATCGTGTTTATGACTGGAGAGATGTCATTATGGTCCACTAAGGTATGTAATGATATGTCATCTACGACGTTTATGAAAATGCACACTATAAATACTTTCGTGTATATAATTTTAGGAAGATTTTGCATTCCAAAAACTATAAATTTAAGGAATTCTTTTGTAAATGTACATCTATAAACAATTAAAAATTGTAAAAATATGTTCAACCTATATATTAATCTTCTCCACGATGATTTCCACGCTATATCGTGTTCAACACACATATATTAATCTTTTTCACCATGTTTTCCACACTATATTTGCAATGATAAAAGGTAATCCTTCTCGAGATGAAACCACCACGGATGAAAAATATCAGTTTACCTTTGTGATTGATAACGGTCGTGTTTTCCGCGACGGAGCAAACGTGGAAAGAATTATTTTGTAAAACAAACCACACTGTCCCCTCTGTATATTATCCTACTTACAATATACTGACATACAAGTACTATTGAAGTATAATAGAGATAAAAAGTATGTTCTTACATTCTTGATGATCTCTAAAGCTGCTTCATACAGCAAATTGTATATTTTCTAGTAATTCAACAAAAATAATGTATTTAAAGCAAGCTTCGAGTGCAGCGTGTGATACTAAATAAAATTCGTATGAATTAGACCCAATTAAACCAAAAAATTACCAACCGTAGCAATTGTTAAGCGTACAATAAAGACAGTTCATGATCATATATTCATAGCGAGTTCATTACCAATATGCATTCATGCATATCACAAGGATTGTTGCTATTCAGAATGAACATGTTAGACGTAGTGTTATGTTAGTAATGTCCTTTCACACACTGTCCGGTATATATAATACAACATGATTGGTGATATATGGTTGTTATTTTATAACATACCGTTGCTCATCTCTATGTTAATATGACTGATGTTACATGGAGGTAAATATGTTAAGCACTTGTCGATGTTGATTTAATATGCATAACGACTTTAAATATCTATGACTGATGTTACATGAAGGTAATTTTATAACGTACCGTTCCACATCTCTATGTTATGAACTTATCGATGTTGATTTAATATGCCTAGAAACTTTATATGTCTAACTTTCATCAAACGACGATGATATTCACGTTCAACACTTGCTATTGTGTTTTTGTTATACTTCCTCATCCTGTGTATCCTCCTCAATCTACAAATAAGACTAGTTTATGTAGAGCACGACAATACACAAGCTACGCATGAAGGGAAACATGAAGCCAATACGGAAATCAAATATATACATGAGCCATATAGCGTATGTAATGGATTGGTCCAACAACAGGCACATTCATTGTTGATTTAAGTCAAATCGGATATAGCTAATATAGCTCAAAGATTGGGGGGCCTGAACGAGCTTGCCTTGTATAGTCCGTTTGACTTCTATAAATCTATAAAATGTATTTTCTAGATGCATATTAATATAATATATATATATACGAACTCTGGCAATTAATTAAAAACAAATTGATCCATTATTAAAAGAGTTGCCCATTTGGTCTCTATGTTAATTAAATTTTCTGAAATGTAACAATCTGAGAGGAGTGAGTACAAATAGTGTAAGAGCCCAACTATCAAAACAAAATAACAGACATGTGCTTTCAATGCATATGTCATTGTACCATGTGACATATGAAATTTAAATATTAAAAAGCTACCCATTAACTGACCACTAAGGTGATAGTCAATTGTTATTGATGTCCTTATATTTAAATGTCAATGTACTATGTCACATGGTGCAGTCTGTTATTTGTATTCACTCCTACCAGCATTTTACACTTCAGAAAATATAATTAACATAGAGACCGAATGGGTAACTTTTTTAATAATGGACCAAAAATGTTGAAGTTAATTGTCAGAGTTCGTATATATCATATATTGATATACATCTAGAAAATAAATTGTGGATTTGAAAACTGGATTTTTAAGAATTTGTTTCTGAAGATTTATAGAAGTCAAACGGACTATAGTGTGGGTTTCTGCTCTTTTTTGAAGGCTGTGCGGTGACCTCTCTTTGTACTAATGTTGGAATTACCTTGTTTTAGGGTTGTTGCTTCATCGCCATTTACCCCGTGTCTCTCTTTATTTCTATCTAATATGACATTCACTCAGACATGGAGTAAATCTTGAAAATATCAATTATGGGTAATTACAGTCGTATATAAGTTACAGTTACTGAAGATAAAGCAGCTACTAGTCAACTTTAGAACAGCCCAGTGAACTTCATAGTTAACAGCAATGTACATGAACTGATTTGGCATTTGTTACTATAAGTAGTACTTGGATAGAAAACTCATTCCAGTGATTACTTTAATTATTTTTTCAGCATTTTTAGAATGTTGTCAATACATTTAGTAATACAATGCTGTGATGTTTTTTGTTTCCATGGTAACCACACAATTATTGCTAGGGATTTCCACAAACTATTTTATTTGTGCATGTTTTATGCTAGATGTCTTTTATCTTTTATAATAAGATAGTTTTCATTTGGTCAAAATGTTAGGCAGTAAGAATATTTCTATTGATCTCTTGAAAATGGACATTTCCATGGAAACATTTAGTTGCTAAGGCCAGTTTTAATCATGCAAGTTCAACCAAGACCTTATTAATACTTACACTTAGCAATACATATATAAGCAACCAAATTGTCAAGAACAAAAATGTATAATCACTCTTTGGATTTTGAGGAAAAGAGACCCCGTTACTAGGGAATACATATGACCGCCAATGGTACTGTACATGCCTACATTTTCATTTGCTATGAAAACAATTAAAACAAAAACCCATACAACATTTGGCTGTTGCCATGGCAACAACTGTGGTTGGTATTATTGCTTTTAGTGAGTCAAGTCCCTTGTTACATTGATATATCATATATGGTATTGTTTATGCAAAAAATCTCAAAATATATTGTACTTAGAAATTGGTGTACATTTTACACAGAAAATTACTGTATAGAAAAGAGCTAAAACAACAAAGTACAAGAAATACGGTTAATTTCATTGCTGTATATGGCCATTTCGAAAATGTATGTATCTTCAGTACAGCTAAAATGAAATATTTGGAAAACCGAAAACCAAAATAAGTTAAAGGGCTGACAGAGAACAAATATATTAGAATGCCTAAACAGTAACACCAAAATAAGTCCGAGATTCCTCTGCCGTTCGACGGCATTGTTCGACTTGCTAGAGCCGTAGGATGTCAGACCGCTCTCCATAATGAAAACAGCGGATTTGCCAACCTAGTCAGCATCGGCATTTTACACGTTTTGTGGCTATCATGTTTTATTTTCTACTGGTAACCCATAAATAAATCGCTTCATCAATCATTTTTCTATTCACCCATGACAATCTTACGTTTAGGAAGGGGTGTTACTCTCGATTGCAACAATATTTTTCCTTCGACCCTATCATTTCGCCATGTCCCACGGCTCCAGCAAGTCGAACAAAGCTGTCAGACTGCAGAGGAATCTCGGACTACACAAAATCAGCAAAGGACAGAGGTTTTCACAATTATCTCGGTACTAAGCTACTTGGCTGTTGATATCCGCGGAAACTATGTACTATTCATAATAATTACGAAAACATTACATAAATTCTTTTTGAAGTGCTTGTCACAATCAAGTGCTAATTAATTTTCTGTAAGACATTATCACCTCTCTACAAAGTTGCGGAAGGGGTATATAGTAACTTGCCCATTTGTTTGTTCTTTTATTCGTTCGGTCCATGGTTCACCCTTATGTACAATACAAAAATAAAACCACAAGGCACAGGATCATGCATCTCTACAAACGTGTTACCCGTGAAGAGAGGATTAGCTCTAATGACTTTCCAGGTTAAAGGTCAAGATCATTTGAGGTAAATAAAGAAATTCCATGTGTACATAATTTAGAGAGAGCCGTTTCACAAATCACCATGAAACTTTGTGTACATGCTTCCTATGGAGAGAGGACCGGAAGACCCCTGATTACTGTTAAGGTGAAAGGTCAAAATTCAAGGTTGCGATATGAAAATTTTTAAAATTCCTTCTGTACAAGTATTAGTGAGACCCATATAATATTGGATCATGAAACGTTCTAAACATGTGTCTTATGAAAAGAGGATGACTCCTATTAAGTGTCCAGTTAAAAGTCAAGGCCACGAGACCTAAGTCACGAAGTACAACGAGAACCATGTGACATATGATCATGAAACTCTATATACATGTTCTCATGACGAGTGGATGATCTCAATTTACTTTCAAGGTCAGAAGTCAAAAGTCAAGAAAATAACGAACTTTATTGTGTACGATATAGAGAGAACCGATCAGATGACAAAGGAAGAAGAGAGGATGACCCCTATCTACTTTCAAGTCCCAAGGTCAAATTCATTATCAAGGTCGTAGGTCAAAGATCTACTCTGTTTCGACTGGGTATAAATCGTTTCCTATGTGTAGAACTGTACAAAACTCCTGTCTATTTTTATTCCTGTCTGTATTATTTTGCTGTAAAAGTGCATTTAAACATTCAGGTTCCTTGCACAGTGGAAACAAGCATTTATTGGGTTTTGGGGGAAATTACTGTTGTGCGCGAGAGGAAATTCCAAATCTTGAATATCAATAAATCATATTTTTTGCAAATCTGATGCAATTAGAAGGAATTTCAACTGCAGATCTAGATACAAAATACTTATTTAATGTCTTAAACTACATCATTTATGGGGTTAACGTATAAATTAACAAAGCTTAGAATGCCGTGAACTCATTTTATGAGACAAAAAAAGTGGGGAGCTTAAGTGCAAACATTTCATAGTATTTAGATATTTAACATAGAACCGAGGCATATATATGTGTTAAAATTGCTTATTAGGTTATAAACTAGCTTAGAAACTGTAATATGTAAGGGAATAAGCAAGTTGTGGTATATTACCTAATCTAAAGTCAATAGCTGTAAATGAAGATATTTTCATTAACAATCTTCAAGGGAATACCTTTGCATTTGCACATTTATTCTTGCAAATATGAGACAGCCACATACCTTATGAGGTTGTTTGTAGTTGATATTGCCTAAGGAATAGAAATAAGGCCAACACAGGGTTATAGAAGCAAGCTTAGTTGCTCTTTAATCTCACTCCCATGTATATTTATGATGTTATGTCAATTAAAAATACAAACTTTGCTAACTGGATTCCATTAATAGAGATTTCTTGATAACTGACGAACGAACGTATCTTACCGTAACATAAAGAAACGATTTTAAATTACGTAAAGATCTTTTTTTTAGGGATACCTTATTGCAACATTTGTCTTCAATTGTTCACTGAGTTTAAGTGATTATATATATATATATATATATTGTTCATTTTTGGTGTTTAAAACAGCTAAAAATTAACATCACTCGCCAAATAATGGTTTCACAGTGACATTACAGTCCGCATACAAAATACATATTTTCCTCAAACACTATTCATAGATATACTTCACGGAGGGGTGCTTTTCAAATTCATTTATATTTTGCTTTTTAATATTTCTGAATTAAATTTTCGCACTAATAAATAACTTTGCCAGACTTGGGAGAAAAGAATAATCTGACTAAGGAAAATCAAGAAGAATGGAACATTTCTGATTTCATATGTAAAGAAAAATAAATTATTCCATTCTCCCAAATCTTGTCTGTACCATGGTAAAACAATATTCCCTTTTTATGTTTATTTATACCTTATAGGTGAAGGTCGCCCGACCATTGACCGATTGTCGTGCAAATATCGTCAGATTTTCGCCTTCTCTTGTTTTTATTAAATAAGAGAAATGCCTTAGAAAAATCTACTGTATACTAGTTTAACCCCGTCACTTTTTATTGAAGTATCTGAACTAAGCCAGGAGGGGTCATTTATATGTGTGAAGGTCAGTACGGAAAACGACAATAATTCTGGGTATGAAAAAAAATCGATTTTGATAGACAATATGCCTTTAAATTATTTCATGCTTGTACACCACGTTCACGATCTTTTATTACAACACTATTTCACTCAAGCGTACAATTTTTCCTGTTCTAGTGAAAGACTTTTATCAATAAGAATCATACAATTTACCTGTAACGCAAGTAGTACGCATTTAAACCACAGAATAATATTTCTATTTTTCACACGTTGTGGTGTGGGGTCGCTATTGTGCATGCGAACTATTAATTGCAAACCTCATTGACTCACAGTATAGGAACCTGTGCGCCTGAAATCTCTTATTGACGTGCTCTTCTGTAAGCTGCATTACGGTTTCTGTGGAAATGGACTTCCCATACTTTCAAAGCAGGTAATTTTTTTCGGAATTTTTATCGACAGATACGATGATTGATTTTCGAAAGTGACGAGTATTTCTCGTACCCAATTCGTCACTTGAATTTTCAAAAAATCGTCGAAAAATGTTTGTAAAAATACATTCTTCTTCTTCATTTGTTAATTCAAACTAATTAGTCACTACAATGACAATTGTATTACATGTTACAAGCCAATCAACGGATTATATAATTTGTGTTTTGATTGCGTAATCTTTGATCTCGCCTGGCTTGATTTACCTGGTTAAAGATATGATCCCGAAAAAGAATTCAATCAACGGTAATGATTTGTTTGTATGGTTATGACATGTATTCAATTGCCACAGTATGGACATATTTTTGTAATCGTCATTCATTGTACGATACGTCACAATGTCAACATGACATCTTAGTTCTCATATTTAATATGTTCATTTATATGCGAAGGTTGGCCATTCAATTTGTTGAAATGCACTGCACGAGGACCCATCAGATTTTTATCGATCTGGATACGGGTAGGAATTGCGATCTATTTATAGAACTATTTACAAACATAAATGCGTCTGAAATTAAGAAATAAATAACTATAGTATTTGTATTCCAATTGTTGCAATTTGATTATGAGGTCTGCGAAATAATAATTTATTTTACAACCTCCTTCAGTTTTTGACAGTTTGTGCTATATTTTCATTCCCTACATATAATCTATGTTGGACCATTGGGCAAATTGGCAGAGACATATTTGTTCTGCTGAAGATTACAAAAATATGAGTTATTACAATTGTTGTGGTATTAGACCAAAGCACAGTAACATTTCAAAAAGGATGGGGGCGGGTGTTATTACAATGTGTGTGGTTATAAACCAAAACACAGTAATATATATAAAAAGGAGGGGGAGTAATTACAATGTTTGTGTTATTAGATCAAAATCGTGGCAATGTTATGTTTTATCAGTTGGTTGCTAATTTACTAACTAATTTGGCAAAGTAACTGATCATAAGATTAAGCTCATTATATTCTTGTTTAATTATTCATAATTGGAAACAAAATTATGTTCCACAAAAGTGACTAATGGTCTCAAAATCCTGGCTGAATCCCTGTATACCTGTTTAATAAAGCTACATAATGTACATTATTAATTACTCTGATTTTTCAAATAAATCTGATTATCTTAATATTTGTGAAAATAAATACACATAATTTTATTCTAGTACTATAGAAGCCTAAACATTCCTCAATATTATGAATTGTATGAAAAAAGTTAAATTTCGTCGGTTTTGGAGGACAAAAATAGTGGCGAACGAGTTAAAACGATAATTTTATCTCTCTAGATCTCCCAAGCTAACCCTCTTCCCCGAATTTCAAATGGTCGACTCATTACAGCTGCATTAGTTGGAAAATAAATGAGATCAATTGAGGTAAAGAAATGAACTATTTTTAATCAAATTAATGAGATGAAACGACTTCATTTTAAGCTTAAAGCAAGGCGTTAACATGGAACATACATTCGAACCAATTTCAGTTTCAAGATGGCCTTTATTGCCGGATTAGGCGGAATTCTTAGATTCATCAGGTATACCACGGCACAAGGAAGCAATGCCTGCCTTGAATGTGATCTACTTGGTAATTGCAGTATATGAAAATTAGCAGTTATACGACATCTGAAACTTTTGTAGCATAATATATGTCATTGTTAATTCTTTAAGGTTTGGATTTCTGCTTTTTAGCAAGATTACCCAAAGCCAACATGATCCAGCTATTTGACTTCCTTTGCAATTTACTGAACATTTAATATATAAATCGATGCCAGGTAGTGTTACTTGTATTCGACGATCTTAAAATAATTTCATGTATAGTTCATTGCTTTCATTAGTGCATCATAAAAGTATGAATAAAGCACCAAATACTTCTAAGAAGTACCTTTTGGCACGTCAAACAATCTTCAGACGACACTGTAAACATACTTACAGTTGTCAAATTGGACGACGTCAAACAGCTTACATTCAATATATTTTAAAATGTCTATTTATTTGTCAATGCTGAGGTACTCATATCTGTAATTTTGCATAAACTGTGTTCATATCTATTGACATTAACAACACAAGTATCGGGGATATTATTCCAGGATAAAGGGTCAAACGGGACAATCTTATGTTATCCTTGTCCAAAAGAACCTGTTAAAATGATAAGTATGACGCTATAGGGCTACTACATCAAAACAAAACAAAGATGCAGTCCTTGCATCAATCATTCATACGCATTCTGTCAATATTTTGGGCATGCAGGTTATTATAATTTAATGAAAACATAGAACAACTTACCTGCCGTGAAAGCGTGAGATGTCGAATTCTACCGAAACCGTAATGCAGTTTACAGATCAGTACGCCAATAAGAGATTTCAGGCACACACGATCCTATACTGTGCTGAATGGCTACATGCTGCCTGTCTAGAATATGTTGTTTTTTTTTTCTCGATCGACAGTTCAGAAGCTAGAAAACAATATGATAAATAGTGTTTGTCAATCATGCAAACAATAACTTATGCACATGATAGAACGCATTTTGAAGCCACCGGATAGATAGTTCTCTTTGATTTAAGAGAATGGAACTGATAGAAGTTGAAAGTTTAATTTGGGCGCAGACGGGGAAACTTATATAATTTATGACATTAAATTTGAATTTTAGGAATCCTCAGATTCAAATCCATTCATCTACTTTTCTACACTTCTATACATATGTATATTTCAAATGATATTAATGTTATTTTAAAATATGTCCACTTTGTTTTACTTGTCGTTTTCTTTTAAGAGCCTCAGTTTTATACTGCTGAAGCTCAGCAACTGACCACCTTCGTCAACTGTTTTAGATCATAGATGATCATGAGATTCGCTAAGATAAATAACACGGTCCGTGCAATATTTATTTATTTATTGATGCTTTGGTGTCAGTGTTTTAACTGTTGACAGAGATTTAAATTCAACATGGGTAGACTTATAGAAAGTGTGCAATCGTAAAATGCAGTGGCCAACCTCCCAGTCTGGTGGCAAAAGAAAGGGTATTGTTCTGATATGCCTAAGGTTGTGTCTGCAATTGACGGAACTTCACATGAGATACATATTCCATCCAATGATCCCCCAAAAAAAACATACTTTCAGCAAACCAATTATTTCCATTGATTGATATGAAAAGAAAGTTTATAAACAGTGATAATCATAACTTCCATCAATACCAATAACACAATTACCTTTCATCTTAACTGAACATGAGCCGTCGTGGTCGTATGGTAGTTGAATTTACAACTACCTGTGCAATCGTTGCCTATCACCACTTAAGTTGTGAGTTTGAAACTCATTCATGGCGAGGTGTACTCGATAAAAGAGTATGTGATAAAGGTTGTCAGTGACTTGCGACAGGTCTGTGGATTTGACTGAAAAGCATGTTTATATGATTCTTCTGAATCTTTCTTCTAAAGAAAATTACACGGAAATTCTGTCATCTGTACTTTACTTTGAACTAGAGTAAAGCTTGCTGCTAACCTTAAACTGATATTTGAATAATCTGACAATCTAGGAATACCATCATTAACATGAAATGACAAAATGTCATGAAATAAACACTCAGAAAAAATAAAATAATCAATAGTGTTGTTTACATTATGCTTATAACAAGTAAATGTACCTGTGGAATCTTCCACTATTCTCCTATTTATAATTCTCATTTTATATGAAATACACATATCAAGTAGTTGTTTCCCTCTGTCACATAATGTATTACCTTCATTGACCTGGTCTCTTATACTGAAATCTAGGGAATAGTTATCATAAATATTTATGCCATCGTTTGAATAATTTTATATGTAATCTTTTTCACATCTAGTTCTAGCGTTCATATCACCACACATAATGATATGACCTCTGTCTCGGTTTATAATAACATCATTTGCAATGGACTCAAGAACATTTATTCCAAACGTCGAACCTTCTGGGGAATGCATGATATGCACATATAGGCATCTTTTTCTAAATTAAAGAAGGATTTCTTCAGTAGCAACATCTTATATTCAGATGTAGACTTTAAACATGTTATTCAAGGTTTTATAAGGGGTTTAATCAAAATTATGAATCCACCTGAGACTGCATTATTTGTATTGCTTCTTGACAGCGGGTAACAAATATAGTCTAAAACATGTGGTTCTCCTGTATGTTTAGTTTCTGCTAAACCTATAATGTCATATTGACTAATTTCTTTTAAGAAGTTATTTTCTTTAAGTTTATTATTCTTTTGACTTTGTAGTCTATTAACATTCCAGTAACCCAAACGCACTGATGACATTTGTATACTAAATAATGGCAGTTTACAATCAACCCAATACAAAAGAATAAACGTATACATGTATCTTCTTTAAGATTTCAATTAGCTATATGTTAACTCTCAATTTATGTAACCTAAACTCTCCACTTAACTGAAAAGATTTTCATGCATATATTGAAATGTATTTTGTATAATATTTAAATCTTAAATGAGAGAAACTAACTTATGAAGCCACCTTAGCTTTCCACACAAATTTACATATTTTTTACACTACCTATTTTATTGTTTGATACAGCTGTAGGTGTATACCGCAAGGCTTGAGAAATGAGGTCTCTATCAGACAATGTCATATACATATAAATCTTGACTAATATAGTTATTACAACAAGTAAAATCAAAAAAAGCTAAACAAAACAGAACAAAATATCAATGTAATTTCCTGATTACATATACACCTAGCTATGCATTTAAGTCATTTGTCAAAATTCCAATTTCATCTGGTTTGAAAATTGGACAATTATTAATAATGTATAGATTAATGCCAAAAATACGACTGGTGGCTTTGGAATACTTTTACCCCTAAGGCTTTCTTAAAGTTATTAAGCAAGAATTGTACACCTTTTATGTTTAAATAAACACCATCTCTATCAAAACAACTAGTATTTGGTATACCTCTGTATGCTAAGTTGCTGTTGTCACACCATACACTGTTTTCTATATGACTTATAACTTGCTTTAAATTAACATTGAATAATTAAATCTTTCTATTCAATTCTTTACTATCATTTCTTGGAAGATCTAGTGACACAATAATCTTACTATGTTTAAACTTATTTCTAGTAATTCAATACAATCACAAACATACAATGACATAAACTATAAACAAGTAATTGGAGCTATCTTATGATCTTAAATTATGAAAGCAATATTAGGAAGAAGAAAAACTGTTACCTTTAAATGTTTCTCCTTTGGTGAATGAGTCTTTGATATACAAACAGATATTTTGCATCTTGAGGATTAAAAGGGTTTATTATTTGTAATAATAAGTCATCCTCTGTAGAATTTTTTTTTTATTTTTGAAAATAGATTGAACACTTTCTCTAATGCAGTTATATAAGTGACACTAAATGATTTTGTTTTTCGTTTTCAACTTGGTTAAGGCAATATTTGCAATATCTCTCTTCAGCTGGGGTAAAATGCTTATTGTGTATCCCCGTTTCAGTAGCTAAAGAATGAGCACTCAGTCTAATTTTAGATAAAAATAACGTAAAACCTTTACTAATACGAAAAGTTATTTTTTTGTAATTCAAAAGTTGTGTATACATTACTAAAGAAACAAAGCTTTCCCTTTTCTGTGTTTTTAATATGAGAAAGTTGGCTCATAATTTAATTTTTTTCTAAAAAATCTTAATAAGAAATATCAAGACTTGACAAATTTAATAGGTTTATCATCTGAAATACAGATGTAACATAACTTGTGTTATTATGATTGAATAACTGCTTGTCTTCTTCAAATGCTCACCGAATTAGATCATATTTACTGTGATAATTTTTTTTCTAATTGTATCAGTCTAGTATAATATCTCAACATAAGTTTAAAGGCTTTAAAATAAAGAGGAAACAATCCAACCTCTGCATGTAGAGCTAAATTAGAGGTATTTCTATGAAAACCAAAAATATTCTTCATCATCATATTTTGGGCCTTTTCAAATGGCAAAATATATATATTTTCTAGGTTGATATTTAAATAAGATATCCGTATTTCTTATCCATATGTCATAATAGGTGAAATTATTGAATCATAAAGGTTAAGTCAGTTGTTTACAGATAGATTGTTCCCGAACTGAAATTCTGATCGGAGTCCAAAGTAGGCCTTTCTACCTTTTTGAGCTAAATTATGAGATGCACTATTAAGTTTACCATTTGAATTAAAAATCAAACCCAAGTATTTGTATTTATTTACTTTTTCTAACACTATTTTTGAAAGTGAAGTTGAGGGTGAGTTCATTTGTATGCGCTTTTTTATTTGTTGAAAATATCATTATTTGAGTGTTCTTGCTGTTTATATTGAGACCACATTCTTCACAATAAACCTCTAAGACATTCAGACAATGTTGGAGTCCATATGGTTTTTCAGAAATTAAAATCAGGTCATCAGCATATAGTAAATATCTATTCTTTTTGACTCAAAAGAAGATGTCAAATGTATATTATTAGTTCTTTGAAAGAGAGGCAAGCACAATAACCATGACTAGAATATATGTGAATAAAATACCAAAACTCACATATAAATGTATGAGCAGCTTTGTTATGAAGAACGCTGAATCTTAATCTTGACATTTATACATAATATGCCTATTCTTCGTGACGTAGAAATTGTCACATGCATAACACTAGTTCAAAAAAGAGGTCCAATGCCATTAATCGTAATTTTAATGTAGTACACGAGGTCATTCGAAGACATAATAGTCAACTTATATCCAAACTCTAATTGTCAAACCATCTTACGTCATCTCTACACAAGTGACAGCAAACTTTTCAATAATGTTTTGATATATTCCGAACAACTTAACGGTAGGATGAGACGATTTAAAAAAAAAATGTTCCACTTAATTCTTTAGTGCTCAGCAGAGTTGTAAACAATCTGAATACAAACTGCTATGCGAGGATGCGGTTGGTATATATTACCACGGATTTGAGGAAAATTTGTAATGGCACAATTGAAATTGAAATTGGTTTTTTTATGTCATAGGATGATGATAGGCTCTCTGGCTTACTTGCTACCCAAAACTTGTAATCTTACTAATTGTAGACTATGATCGTGTCTGATACTACTTATTCCAGAAACAATTACCTGTGCAATCAGTACATATCATCACTTGTTGTGAGTTGTTCGAATCCCGCTCATGGCGAGGTGTACTCGACACAACATTATGAGATAAAGTTTGTCAGAGACTAGCAACAGGTGGATGTTTTCCGCCTACTTAGATTTCCACCCATAAAACTAACCGCCTCGATATAATTGCAATATTGTTGAAAGTGGAGTTAAAACACCATAACCCCTATATATGTATATGATTATCTGCTATATATTACAACAAACAAAAATACTTTCAAATATTGTCTTTTAGAACTTTGGAGATACAATATGGCTATATTTTATATCTTTGAGAGGGGACCTTTGGGCCCATCACACTAGATTATCCCCACCACTTTTTATTGAAATGCCTATACCAAGCCATACAAGTAAGCAGTCATGTATTTGTGTGTTTGGGGGAACGATGTTGTCCCTTTCTAAGATGTTGATATTTGATTTTGGAATTGTTCTGACAGTCTGATATTCTTTTTTTTTCCATTTGATAAAATCATTATAAAATCACTACTAACAATTGTCATTCGTGATCATTCAATACCAGATGTATTGGTGTATTCATGTAAAGTAGCTGTTTGACAATCATTGTATATGTAATTCAATCATTAAAGAACAGCATAATTTGTAGAATATTATTGTCAACCAGTTTATAATTGTATGATGTTTTATTTTTTATTTAACACAGATGGTACATTCGTATAATTGAATAACACAAGGTGTCAATTGGTAAAAAATATTAGTTGTTGTCTTTGTAACAGGAGAAAATTAGAAGCCATACAAGTTATGAAAATACAATATACGTTGAAAAAGCATAACATGAAATTAGCACAATTTTCATTGAATCAAAAGTGGAATAAGTGTACCTCTAAAATGTAATTCATGTACTATACATATGTGTTCAGCACTCGCGTACTACATAAACACGTGAGTGAACACATCTGAACTATGTAACCACCTGTCCAACACTAATTTAAACACGCCTGCACTGCATAAACACTAGTTCGGACACAATTGTAATTCAAAAACACCTGGTTGAACACACATGTACTCCATAACACTTTACCGAACATATCTGAACTCCTTACCTATATATGTGAAGACGAGTGTACTCAATAAACACTCATTTGAATACGCATGTACAGCATAAAAACCATTTTAAACACGATTGTATTCCAAAAACACACACGTATTCTATTAATACCATGTGAACACAATTGTACTCCATTGGTTAGTGAACACACATACCTGTTTTTTTAATTAAAAGTGTGTTCGTTTAAGATCGGTTATCAACATTAGTTAGCACGTTGTTTTCTAATTGCCTCACTAATTATATATTAAAATATCTATATTTCGTTGTAATCCTTTGCTGGAAGAGAGTTCAGTAGATATTTACATGCTGCTTTACAAGATATATATGCAAGGTCAAAGAAGTCTTTTCTGGTTGTTTTGACTTCTACAAGGAAAATTGGAAACGATGGATTACGGCCGAAATATTTGCAACAGGTAACAAACGACCACTATAACAAGTTGTTGTTCGGAAAAAACTGCAAGGTGTCTTTTCTTAACGTGCAATGAACATCGCATTTTCAAAATAAGAGGACTCGCTTTACTTACCATCATATTTAGTGCGATTTGAGGTTTGTATTTAAATCGCTTAGCATAAGAAGCTTAGGCCTCCGTTAGAAAGGCTGAACACCGCAGCGGTAAGGCATGATGTTCTATTTCTTAGGAAGTATGTGCAATGCAGGAAAACAAAGTGTTATAAAGAAAAACAGTACCTTACATTGTATGCATAGATATACGATAGACCAATAGCATATATTTCGTTTATAATAGATTATATTAAGTACCATGCTATTTTGTCTGATATATATATTCTTATTTTTTCAGCTGTCTAAAGTTTATACCTCCCATTAAACCGCACTGCTGTAGAAACCACAGAAAAGTGTTTACAATCTTAGTAGTGACAACTAGTTTCTTATTTATTTTATGGAATATGCTTATCCCGTACAGTGATAAATTATTTAAGAATATTTCAAATTCGTCTTATTACAATACAATTCATACAAACGAGAACAAGACAATTCCGCCCCCTGTACCAGTAATTGTTGTAACACCAGTAAATGTTGTAACACCCCCACCTGTTATAAGTTATATTAATCCACATAACTTCAAGTACCTTATTCGTGAAGACGATATTTGCAACTCTACAAACAGTTCTGTGTATTTGATTGTGATTGTTTGTGTAGCTCCTACCAACTTAATGGGTCGGATGACAATCAGAGAAACGTGGGGATCTGTTGTTAAAACGAACAAAGAAGTAAAACTCATATTCATGTTAGGTCAAACATTAAATGCTCAAGTTCAGAATCAGATAAATAACGAAAGTAGCCATTTCCATGACATTGTTCAGGAGGATTTCTTAGACTCATATAGGAATCTGTCACTTAAATCCGCCGCCATGTTAAAATGGTCATATACATACTGTCCGTCTGCAAAATATACATTGAAAGCTGATGATGATATGTTCGTTAATATAGAATATGCATTAAAAGTTTTAAAACTTAGAACTCTAAAAAATACCGTTATAGGAAAGCAAATTACTGGTGCTCAACCTGTTCAGGATAAAAATTCAAAATGGTATACGCCTAGAGGAATGTTCAATGGAACAGTTTATCCGTCATATTGCAGTGGTACTTCATACGTTATTTCCGGTGATGCAATTGGAAGGTTATACAATACTACTTTAGTAACGCCACATTTTTGGTTAGAGGATGTATACATCACTGGTATATGTAGAACAAAAGCAAATGTGAAAATATTTAATGATTATGGATTTACATATGGAAAACCAACAGCAACGGGTTGCATTTTCAGAAAACGCATTACAGGACATAGGTATAATGAGCGTGAAATACGAAAAATATGGAAAGAATTTACGAATCCTTCATCTAAGTGCTGATGTACCAAGAAGTGCCAGAAGGAATGGTAATGGACTTGTGCATTATCCCTTCATATGAGAAAAATAATGTGCCATAAATACATTTAATTTTGTTCTATATTTACATATACTTGCATGCCTTTAATGTTTGTACACAATGTTGTAAGAATTGACAAATCAATGAAGGGTGTCACTAGAGAAGCAGGAAATACATATCCTGCCGGACCATCTGAGTCCACTCCCAGTTTTAGTTGGGTTAATGTTTATCTTTAGTTTTGTGAGTAGCGTTTTGTGAACCGTTGTTTGTCTTTTCCTACATTTTCCTTTGGTCATTGTATTTCCTGTCTTTATTATATTTACGGCTTCTGATTTTCAAACATTCCTTTATTGTATGTGTTTACTGTAAATAACGACGTTTAATAAAAACAAGAATCGGATACAAATGTTTGAACAATGGTCGTCAACAATTCCACCAATATCTCAAAAGCGAACAACCTCCTCTTACCTCAAATCATTCAATACAAGAAGACCGCGACATACGTCGATTAAAATACAGTTCCTGTAATCAATGTATCACAGTATATTTATAATTGTACATTTACACAATGTTAAGTATTGGTAAATTCGTATTCAGAGTTGAATTATTGATAATAAAAATGTTCTAATAATTAACTTGTAGCCCATTTCATTGGTGGTATTCGAACAAAAAAATATGTTTCATTAATAAAATCAAGTTTTATTTTTCAATGCCCAATAATGAGTGATCAGAAGCTGTAAATCGAAGAAGGAGATACAATGCAAATGTCAAAGTAAAAAGACAAAAGGACCAACAGTAATCTACAAAATACAGAAAATTAAAGATAGAACAACTAGTATCCCACACAAATCGTCGGCGGACACATGTGCTCCGGAAGAGTGTGCAGTTTCTGGTCTACTAGTGTCACCTTTCGTGTTACTCTTTTTTATATTTTTGTTTGTAATTTCCATTTTTTACAGACAATACAGACAATACTGAACAATTACAAACGAAACAATATATACTGGCAAATTATAAGATAACCTTATAAAAAAGACTAAAGGAGAAATGCATAAATAATGCCGGTAAAATAGTGGACATACATGTATATAAATGTATCAATATAGACATATCATTAACCCATATTATTCAATAATTTTGACCATTTTTCTTAATGCTTAATCCAATCTCCTGTAATAACTGTTGTCTATTTTTTCCATTTTTTCTCTACCTTTGAGTTCAGTGGTTGGCACATGATTTAGACCATTTACAGCAATGGAAAAAGTGTTTTGCAAAAAGTTATACAAAGTTGGTGATCGCGCATGGAAATTCGTCCGTATTTGAATTGAATAGTGTGTTCTCTATATTTAATTGAAGGTGTATTTCAAATATCTCTTCCGACCATATTTCTACTTGCTGCCAGAATTCTTGGACTTTAGGACATTGACAAAGGTAATGCATAATATAATTTGTAGAAATTTTACAAAGCAACGCAAATCAGAATCTTTGATTCCAATTTTAACGAAAAAAGTATTTGAGGGTAAGATTATGTAATAATTCATACTGAACATTCTCAGGCTTATAATCATAAGTGATTTTAGAAATGTTACTAAAGACATTTTCAAAGTAGATATCTGTTTCCAATTCAGATCTCCACTTTGATAACCCCTTGATAGTACCAATATCTAACTAAGATGGCATAAACTGTTGATAATTTCCCTTTGAAAGACTATTGGAGTTAAATATTCCACTTAATAAAGGACATGGATTTGTAGTCTTTGCTTCAAAATTAATATATTTACTTTTAATTATTAAAACTAGTCCAAAGTAATTGAGGCAATTAATCCTGCAATTAAACTGACCCTATATTTCATAAATTTATTATAATTTACTTTAAGACCACTTATTTGATAAAAATTGTTTTACAACTTTACTGTGTTTCTGACTGATTTTTCACTTTCTTCTAATAAAATGTGTGTATCATCTGCATATTGACATCATTTTAATTCTTTTGTTTTAAGGTTGAAACCTTTTGTTTCATTTGATCGTCTAATTGAAATAGCAAGAATTTCAGCCCATAAAGGAAAAAGGTAAGGTGCGATAGGGCAACAATGTCCAACACCACGTGAAACCTTGAAAGACTCTGTAGACCATCCTGTAATATTCCTATCTATTTCCTAAAGTTGTCACTCCTAGCTATATGCTAAGAATGATACTCCTTCTCATCATAAATGTGATACTCCTACCCATATCATCAAGGTGATACTGCTACCCATATCCTAAAGGCAATAATCATACCCATAGATTAAAGTAATACTCCTATCCATATTCTAAAGGTTATGCTTCTCTTTATAACCTAAAGGTTATACTCCTAAACATATCATATCCTGTCCATAGCATAAGGTGATACTCCTATCCATATCGTAATGTGATACTCCTACCCATATCCTAAGGTGATACTCCTATCTATAATCTAAAGGTGATACTCCTATATATGACCTAAACTGGATAATCCTATCTGCATCCTAAAAGTGATACTCATACTCATATCCTAAAGGTGATATTCCGATCTATATCCTAAAGGTGATACTCCTACCCATATAGCTATCCATATTCTAAAGCTGATACTCCTTTCAATATCCTAAAGGTGATACTCCTACCCGTATCCTAAAGGTAATACTCCTACCCTTTCCTAAAGTAATTCTCCTATCCATATCCTAAAGGTAATAGTTCTTTCTATATTATAAAGTCATACACTAATCCATATTCTAAAGGTTATACTCATATCCAAATTATAAAGGTGTTGCGCATATCGATATGCTAAAGGTAATTATCCCACCCATAGCTTAAAGTGATACTCACATCTATATCCTAAAGCTGATACTCCTACACATACCATAAAGCTAATTATCCTACCTATAACATAATGTAATACTCCTATCTATATTATAAAAGTTATACTCATATCTATATGCTAAAGGTAATACACATATCCATATTATAAAGGTCATTCTCCTATTATCCTATCCATACCCTAAAGTCATAATCATCTATATCCTAAAGGTGAAACGCCTATCCATATGCTAAGCGTAATACTACTATCCATATCTTAAAGGTTATACTCCTATCCATATTCTAAAGAGTATACTCCTATCCTATCCCAAAGGTGATACTCCTACACATAAAGGTATAACGCATGTTCATATCATTAAGGTGATACTTATATCCATATCCTAAAGGTGATACTCCTATCTATATCCTAGAGGAGATACACCTATCTATATTCTAAAGGTAATACTTATATCAATAATATAAAGGTTATACCCCTATTCATATCTTACAGGTGATGCTCCTACCCATATCATAAAGTGATACTCCTGTCCATATCCTAATGGTGATGCTCCTATCTATATCATTAAGGTGATATTTCTATCCATATTTTAAACGTTATACCACCCATGTCATAAAGGTGATACACCTGTCTATATCTTCAAGGTGATAATTATATATATAT
>MJUT01025187.1:7182-22852 GCA_002080005.1 Gigantidas platifrons
ATCGGCCTATTTCTGCATTCACATCCCCCCTTTTCAATTTTTTCTTCTTCCTTCTCCTATCAACTGCATTCAAGATTATTATTTAATTTTATCATTGTTATATATATATATGCATAGGTGTTACGTTTTTATGTTTTGCTACTTTTATCTAGTATTTTATGTCGTTGTAATTTATGATGTCATCGACAATTTATAACGATATTTTACCATTTTTTACATATTAGAATCGAAATAATTCATGGTAGCCCGAATTTATATTATTTTTACTACGGGTAGGCACTTTATGCCTATATTTTACCACTCGCTGACGCTCGGGGTAAAATAATTGGCATAAAGTGCCTACCCGTGGTAAAAATAATATGAATTCGCGCTACCATGAATTATTTCTTAAATATAGACAACTTTTAATATAAACAAAAAATTCAATTCTGACAGCCTGTATGCCTTTAAAACTCTACATGCGTGCTCGTTCCAATATGGAGAGTCGTATATCTTTATGACAATCTAATTGAGAACCATTTTTGAAAAAGTTGTTGCCCTTTTATTTAGAATATATTTTTTTTACGTGAGAATTCGCCTCCAAACTTAACAAGCTTCCTCATTACCAGTGCCGGATTTAGGACAAATGAGGCCCTGTTCTAGTTAAGTTATGAAGCCCCTTACTTGGGCCCTGAAGGAGGTAGACCCGGTAGGCCTACACAGGCAGTCAACTCTATCATTATGTCTGGAATCTCTCCGAAACAGAGCTCCTTCAACTTTAAAATTGCACCATATAAATAAAAATCCATCGTAAAAAAATATTTTTGGCAGGAAGATGAGTCCCCCGACCAACGGGTCCCTGTGCTTAAGCACACCTAAGTACAATGGTAAACCCAGCACTGACTGTATATAGTACAATTACTTATCATAGGTTTGTATTATTCTGCTGCCTTCAACATAATCTTTGTAATGGTTGTGGTAATGATGTTTAACGCCACTTTCTACAATATTTCAGTTATATCGTGGTGGTCAGTTTTATTGGTGGAGGAAACTGGAGTACCATGCTGCTCATGTCCATCCATTTGTTGGTTTGTGTATCACACTTGTTTTGTCAGGTCCATTCAACACATGTCGTTTAATTTTCCTGGGTGATGGGGATATCAATTTATGAGTTTTGGCTTTCAGTACCTCTGGATACATTTACTTTGTCTGTTGGGACATATTTTTATTAACCCCGCGGGAACCCCGGTGTATAGAAATGGGACCGATAGCTTCTTCGGCTTGAAGGGGCATCCGTTGGTTGTGAGGGATGTATAAATTGACAACCAACCCGTCCTTCGGATGAGACGTAAATAAAACCGAGGTCCCGTGTTGAGAGATTGCCACCCTCTTCGCACGTTAAAGAACCCAGTGTTACAGCTCATTATGAGCATTATGTTCATGATGAGTGGTACATAGGAGACCTGTTGTACTGGCGAACTGATTATCCGTCCCTATACCCATCACATTTCCTTTTTTCGAGTCCCGTGGCGTTTAAATTATTCTCGTCCTGAATATAGCTGAAAATTGCTCGCTGAATGTTGAACATCAATCAATCAATCATATTTTTATTTCAATTCCCTGTTTCTTTATTCTGCTGAATAATTCGCTTTTATTTTTATTTTAAACACTTAATATTTAAATTCTATCTAATAAATATGTTAATGTGTTTAATTTGTGAACACTTTAATATGCTTGAGTTTATAATCTACTGTAAAGAATAAACAAGTTCCCAGAGAAAACCACTGACCTGTCCAAGTCACTGACAAACTTTATCACATTATGTTGTATCGAGTACACCTCGCCATGAGCGGGATTCGAACTCCCAACGTTAGTGGTGTTAGGCACTGATTGCATAGATAGTTGTACATACAACTACCATATGATCCCGACGGCCCCGACATGTTTAAGTGATGAAAACTTCAACATTTGATGTTTAACATGTATTAAAATCAATAAGCATATTTAAGTGTTTAAAAATTAAACATCTTTATTAGGCGTTAAAGAAATAAACATGTTTCGGTGTTTATAATATTTTGCATTTATATGTTTATTTATTAAACACCCAGTTTTTACATTGCAATATTCCGGATTTAAAATCATTGTCTGGATATCCTTTTGATATCATCCATTCCTGAGAAATCCGTTATTGTGTGTTTCTAAAGTAAACCCATTTGCATAAATTATGTTTAAAAAAATTGTATATGCAAAACTGAAACATCTGAATTATGAAAAGAAAGGTTTAAACAGTGATGGTCAACAATTCCACCAATATCAACAGAACAAACAATCACCTCTCACACTGACCCACTGAACACATAAAAACCATGACAACAAACAATCACCTCTCACATTGACTCACTGAACACAAAACAGACCATGACAACAAACAATCACCTCTCACATTGACTCACTGAACGCAAAAAAAACCACGACAACAAACAATCACCTCTCACATTGACTCACTGAACACAAAAAAACCATGACAACAAACAATCATCTCTCACATTGACTCACTGAACACAAAAAAACCATGACAACAAACAATCACCTCTC
Organism: Gigantidas platifrons; assembly: GCA_002080005.1. Taxonomy (NCBI): domain Eukaryota; kingdom Metazoa; phylum Mollusca; class Bivalvia; order Mytilida; family Modiolidae; genus Gigantidas; species Gigantidas platifrons. Next base: position 9,757 of record MJUT01025187.1, read on the forward strand.
ACATTGACTCACTTAACACAAAAAACCATGACAACAAACAATCACCTCTCATATTGACTCACTGAACACAAAAAAACCATGACAACAAACAATCACCTCTCGCATTGACACACTGAACACATAAAACCCACAACATATGACGTTGGAAATCCAGGTCCTGGCTTGTCACAGATACAAAAATGTGGCGGGGATAAACATGTTAATGGGATCTTAACCCTCCCCTCTTGATGACTATATCTGCTAAAGCAATATATATATATATTTATATATGCAAACGATAAAAAAAAAAACACTTGCACAGTGTCTGTTCCACTCAAAAAGGCAACATATTATTACAAATCATAGTACATAGGTTCTGCCTAGTCACAGACTTACTTTGCAACGTTTATATATTTCAAAAAGGGCCCAGGTGGCTCAGTGAGTTATGTAGTTGGATTACCTAACAACTCATACAAGCCTATCACAAATACGGCGTGGGTTCGCGCCCGGTTTTGCAAATTACAAAAAGGGTGCACTCGACTCGCAATCGCAAGTGATAAAGTTTACCAGTTACATGCCCATGGTCGGTGGTTCTCTCTGGGTACTTCGGCTTCTTCCACCACTAAAACTGGTCACCATGATATAGCTGAAATATTGCTGAAAGTGGCGTTAAACACCAAATGTCAATCAATCATATATATTTCAATTAATGAGACAAATGATATGTACGATTATCTTTCAGCTTTTCTAATAAAAAAAAACTGCAAAATTTCTTCTGTAAGTTTTTTTTATTTTACTATAGTACTATATACATCTGTATACTATATCATTGATAATCTTAAAGTTCGTTAATACTCAGGCTGACTGAGGGATGAACTTCATTGGAAGAAGAAGAAGAAGAAGAACAGGGGAGTAAGGGCTTACCTTTCAGATGAGCAAGCAAAATAAACTACTATACAGTTTAATTTCCTGACGATAACATGTGTTCTTTTCTCCAATAGCACATTGTGATTCAAATGTGCAATATGAATTTTGGTGACGGTTCGATAGTCCGAAGGTCCAAGTGTCCGAAGGTCCCATATTCCGAAACCCAAATTGAAAATTTAATTTGTTTTTATTCCGACGGGAGCGCGATAAACGGTTTGTATTTTCAGTGAATCATATTTGAATATCAAGGTTGGTAAAAGATGGGGTTCCTTTTGTTAGAAATTGGATATCTAAATTCACGGTAGTACAGTAGATTAAAAAATAGTTTAGTTACAATAGCGAATTTTTTGTACCTTGATGACAGTTACAAATGTACATCGGCTCTAACAACAATTTCATTTAAACATATACATATATTTCTAGCGTTAATTTTATTTATTCTTAAAGTAATTTAAATTCGGAATCATTTAATATCTAATAGTGTTGCTACTACGTGCATGCATACCGACAAAAATGCTGTGGTTCGTTGCTTTCTAAACAAATAATACACCACCCTTTTTGCAATAGAAATCATCCAATTTTATCCTGGCTACGCCACTGTAAATTTAAGTTCAAACACATACATTTTATAATTATAATTTAGATGGAAAAAAGTCACCGAGAGGCTCACAAGATCCGGAATTGTTCACATGGGTTAAGTTCATGAGAAATTATCAGAAATTGATGCCTTTGCTGCCATATCTGTGTACACATTTACAACTAAGTTGGATCGTTTGTGCATGATCTGCCAGGTACATGTATAATATTTCTGCCAAAGTTAATTGAATTCGTTGTATTTAATGCTCCTCCGAGAGATGATACTGCATTCCCATAAAGCTACAATGTAAACTTTGACCGTGACTGACGGCCATTTTGAACTTCTGCTCTACACCAAAACTAGTATTGAGACCGTCGTGGTTGTGATCGTATGGTAGTTGGATATATAACTACTTATGTAATCAGTGCCTATCACCACTGGGCGTTGTCAGTATGAATCCCGATCAGTCGAGGTGTACCTGAAGAAAACCACCAGCCTGTCACAAGTCAATGACCAACTTTATCACATAATGTTGTATCCAGTACACCTCGCTGAGTTAGTAGACTGGATCATTGAGGAAGAATTGTGATTAGCTGAAATCAAATTTGGCGGTATAATTGAGTAAAGTGACAGGAAAAGTCTAAAACTTCCTCATGGGCAGTGAAATAGCATGGTAAATGAAACATGTTTACGAAAACAGTTCAGTGTTCTGTTTACCACATATGTTGAATTTAAAGTGAATAAATTATTATCAAACGCATGAGTAAACATTAATTATAAAACTAGTATCTCTGTGTTTTTTTATGCTAACGTCTTTAAATGTTATTTTCTTATCATGTCTATACATATGTTAGTTAATACCATAGGAACTACTGTGGACGCTGACTTACTCAGCCACTAAACATTAATTGTAATATCTCTGTGTTTTTTCTGCTAACGTCTTTAAATGTTATTATCTTACATGTCTATACATATGTTAGTTAATATCATAGGAACTACTGTGGACGCTGACTTACTCAGCCACTAAACATTAATTGTAATATCTCAGTGTTTTTTATGCTAACGTATTTAAATGTTATTATCATACATGTCTATACATATGTTAGTTAATACCATAGGAACTACTGTGGACGCTGACTTACTCAGCCACTAAACATTAATTGTAATATCTCTGTGTTTTTTATGCTAACGTATTTAAATGTTATTATCTTACATGTCTATACATATGTTAGTTAATATCATAGGAACTACTGTGGACGCTGACTTACTCAGCCACTAAACATTAATTGTAATATCTCTGTGTTTTGTATGCTAACGTATTTAAATGTTATTGTCTTACATGTCTATACATATGTTAGTTAATATCATAGGAACTACTGTGGACGCTGACTTACTCAGCCACTAAACATTAATTGTAATATCTGTGTTTTTCATGCTAACGTCTTTAAATGTTATTATCTTACATGTCTATACATATGTTAGTTAATACCATAGGAACTACAGTGGACGCTGACTTACTCAGCCACTAAACATTAATTGTAATATCTCTGTTTTTTATGCTAACGTCTTTAAATGTTATTGTCTTACATGTCTATACATATGTTAGTTAATACCATAAGAACTACTGTGGACGCTGACTTACTCAGCCACTAAACACTAAGTGTAATATCTCTGTGTTTTTCATGCTAACGTCTTTAAATGTTATTGTCTTACATGTCTATACATATGTTAGTTAATACCATAGGAACTACTGTGGACGCTGACTTACTCAGCCACTAAACATTAATTGTAATATCTCTGTGTTTTTTATGCTAACGTCTTTAAATGTTATTGTCTTACATGTCTATACATATGTTAGTTAATGTTCATTCTTTCTTTTTAAATCTGTCGTCGTCGTCGTGATCGTATGAAAGTTGGATTTACAACTACATGTACATGTAAATATCCAATCAGTGCCTATCACTACTAACGTTGGGAGTTCGAACCCTGCTCAGGCGAGGTGTACTCGATACAAAGTCATGTGATAAAGTTTGTCAGTGACTTGCGGCAGCTTGGTAGTTTTCTGTACCAATAAAACTGACTGTCAATATATAACAGAAATATTGTTGAAAGTGGCGTTAAACACCATAGCCCTACCCCCTTCATTTTAAGTCATTGTCAGGTGTGTGTTCTGTGGGTGTATTCATTTCTTTTACTAAGAGAGAATTGGTTTGAAGGTCACAAATTAATATCAAAATATTCTTATATTCACAATACTTGTCTGTTTTTGATATGTGGGGTAGGTTTGGGGAGGTTTTTTTTTTATCGCTTGGATATATATGATGGACCACACATTTTAAGTATAAAACCATACAAGAATAAATATGATGATCGTTTGAAATCAGTGAGAGAGGATATGGATGTAAATGAACATGATAGATTATCTAACAGTACACTTAGACACACATTAATGTAAAGCAACCGTGCTTTTATTGCTGTTCTATATTTTGTAAAATAAATCTTTACAAAGTAAGGTTTTTTTCTTAATTTTGTTTTGGGGGAAATAAATATGAAATGTGTTGTGTTTATTGAAAATTTTCAGACGGATTTCTATCACAGAACATAACATAATTTAACCCCCCTTTTTTCCAGCACCTACTGTAATGAGTGAGTGAGTGATTGTTGTTTAACGCCAACTCAGCAATTTTCAGCTTTATCATGGCGAGAACAAGTTGATTTTCAATGAGATAATGATGAGGTCTACTTTTTACTAGACAAACACCCTTTGTTGGATTTTTATAGTGCTAGCTCACTGAAAGAAGAGTTTGAAGATACCAAAGGGGCAAACAACAGTCTGCAGATAGACAAGTCAACCCATTCGGACACATTATCCTGATTTCGAGCCAACCCGTCTTTGCTCCTTAATGCTGGGTTCTTAGCGGAGAAGCAACAATTTTTTTTTATAGTCTTTGGTTTGACCCGTTATGGGCTCGAACCTATGATCTACCTAATTCTAGGCGAGCACGCTAACCATTACACCACTGATGTGGTTGTCTACTGTAGTCTGCAATGATCGAATCAGTTCTAACATGCCTGTACAAAGATTTATTAAGCTAAAGAACATTAGAAATGACAACCACATAACTTAGTTTGTTAATGAATTCTACAGGATAGTGTTTGGCAAATGCTTTGGTTAACAAATTGTTTATAACCATGTTTAATTCCTAATTATTATATACTTTTCGAGAAAATGACACAATTTGGATATGCAGTAAATGAAAACTAGAGGCTCAGTGGGCTGAGCCTGTGTCGCTCACCTTTCATTCTGCTTTGAGGAAACTTAATACAGAATCTTCCATAGATGATTCCTACAAAGTTTCAGTTCATTTGGCCAAGCGGTTTTAGAAGAATTTTTTTTTTTTAGAAATCGTCCAATCAGAAACAAGAATTACCTGTGGCGGCCATGTTTGAAAACGGATAAAAACGAAATAAGCGATCTATAGAGGACCTTCCATACATGCTTCCTACCAAGTTTCGGTTCATTTAGCCCAGCGGTGTCAGAGGAGAAGTTTTTTTTAGAAATCAACCAATCAAAAACAAGAATTGCCTGTGGCGGCCATGTTTGTTACCGGATCGAGACAAAATGAGTTTTCTTTATAGAAGACCTTCCATAGATGCTTCCTACTATGTTTCGGTTCATTTATTTGGCAAAGCGGAGAAGATTTTTAGAAAGTGACCAATCAGAAACAAGAATTGCCTGTGGTGGCCATGTTTATTAACGGATCGGGACGAAATGAGCAATCCTTATAGAGAGCCTTAAGCTTCCATAGATGCTTCCTACCAAGTTTCGGTTCATTTGACCAAGCGGTTTCAGAGGAGAAGATATTTTAGAAATCATTCAATCAAAAAGAAGAACTGCCTGTGGCGACCATGTGTGTTACCAGATCGGGACGAAATGAGCAATCTTCATAGAGAACCTTCCATAGATGCTTCCTACTACGTTTCATTTTATTTGGCAAAGCGGTTTCAGAGAAGATTTCTAAAAACCAACCAATCAGAAACAAGAATTGCCTGTGGCGGCCATGTTTGTTAATGAATCGGGAGGAAATGAGCAATCATCATAGAAGGCCTTCCAAGGAAGCTTCCTACCAAATTTCGGGCTATTTGAGTAAACGGATTCAGAGGAGAAGATTATTTAGAAATCAGTCAATCAAAAAGAAGAATTGCCTGTGGCGGCCATGTTTGCTAACGGATCGGGATGCAATGAGCAATCTTTATACAGGACATTCCATAGATGCTTCCTACCAAGTTTCGGTTCAATTGGCCAAGCGGTTTCAGAGGAGAAGATTTTTTTAGAAATCAGCCAATCGGAAAAAATAATTGCCTGTGGTGGCCATGTAGGTTAACGGATCGGGACGAAATGAGCAATCTTTATAGAGGACCTTCCATAGAAGCTTCCTACCAAGTTTCGGTTCATTTGCGAAAGCAGTTTCAGAGGAGAAGATATTTTGAAAAATCGACCAGTCAGGAACAAGAATTTCCTGTGGTAGCCATGTTTGTTAATGAATCGTGACGAAATGGGCAATCTTCATAGAGGACCTTCCAAGGAAGCTTTCTACCAAATTGCCGTCCATTTGGGAAAACGGATTTAGAGGAGAAGATTATTTAGAAATCAACCAATCAGAAACAAGAATTACCTGTGGTGGCCATGTTTGCTAACGGATCAGGACGAAATGAGGACTCTTTATAGAGGAGCTTCCATAGATGCTTCCTACACTGTTTTGGTTCCTTTGGCCAAACGGTTTCAGAGGAGAAGATTTTTTAAAATCAGCCAATCAGAAACAATAATTGCCTGTGGCGGCCATGTTTGTTAATGGATCAGGTCGAAATGAACAATCTTTATAGAGGACATTCCATAAAGGCTTCCTACCAAGTTTCAATTCATTTGGCTAAGGGGTTTCAGAGGAGAAGATTAAAATGTGAAAAGTTAACGGACGACAGACGATGGACGCCAAGTGATGGCAAAAGCTCACTTTGCCTTTGGCAAGGTGAGCTAAAAAGAATGAACATCAACCGTATACCCGGACTGACATGGTTTTATCAGTCAATCCTGGGTCATAACGCCATATCAGCCCAATCTGATATGCCACTGTCCTGTTCTCATACGCCTGACCCATATTTTCAGATCAATTGTAAGAACAAATGTATCAGAGGCATAGGAGTGAAACGAAAAGTGTAGAGGTGGCAAGCTTTAGCTGTATGAGTGGATCTGAAAGTAGGGGGAAAGCTATTTGAGTAGACAAGAACATGGGGGAAGCTTTAGGAGAGGACTGCAAGTTGGGAGGGCAGTATTTCCGAGCTGACAAGCACAAAAGAAACAAATTGTCATTTGGCTTCAAAATCTGTTAACTGAATAGCATCTAACAGTAAAAAAAAGTCTGATTTAAGCATATTTTATTGATAAATAATATATAAACTTTCTTTTCATAATACAATAAAACATAGGATTCAGAAACAAGTGTAATGCTTATATTAATCTGTTTTCTAAAAAAAAACACATACAAATTTGAAAATAGTCATTAAGTATTCTCAATTAATCATTGTTTGAATAGCTGAAAATTAAAGGACAGAAAAAAAGAGAGAAAATGGAAATTGTGGGTTGCATTCTGAATAATTTTTGTTTTGCAAAATATAGCTATGCACTGTCGTTCAAACAATAATATTTAAATTGATATCAAGGTCAGGACTGCCAAATAATAGTCAGTTTTCCGAAGTTCAAATGTTCAATAGTTGAAATAGATTTTGAAAAATACTATTTCGTTGATAAGTATATTTCGGGCATTTAAATAAATCATGATATGTAGATTCAATCTCTCCACACGAACAATTAGGATTATCAAGCAAAAAAAAGTTTAATTATACTGTTTATCAAAGATCAACAAATCTTCAATGTTTTTGCCATGTAAGTAAATGTATCAACAACAAAAAATCAATGAAAAAATTCCACAATTAAAAAAGAATTGTTAACAGGAAAAATATTTTGACAATGAAGTATTAGAAGTTTCTTTATCAGTTTCATCAAATACTATTAAGATTTGATAGGTTTGTTTATGGTGTTTAACACCACTTTCAATAACATTTCAGTTATATCGTGGCAGTCAGTTTTATTGGTGGAGGAAACCAGATTACCTGGAGAAAACAGGGTTCGAACTCTCTACTTTAGTGGTGATAGGCACTGATTGCACAGGTAATTGTAAATCCAACTACCATACGATCACGACAGCCCCTACTACTATTAAGATTTGTTTTAAGTTATTCATTTTCATATATGACTATAAACTAGTCCAAATTTTCTGCCATATTGGAAATTTTATACTTCGGATAATATTTTGATACCAGGGTAAGGAAGAAGTGTCTTTTTCAAGAAATTATATTTAGAATTGACAAAGTTTATTATGTTAGAAAGAGAAAATGAAATATTTTCTGCAAAAATGCAAAAAACAAATTGTTATATAATTTCTACCTCGGCTTATCTTCTTGGCCATGTAAAAACATCTCCCTAGATTTTATTAATTTTATGACGATTTTATGTTTGTATGTTTGTTTGTTTGATGGTGTTTAATGCCACTTTCAACAATATTTCAGCTATATCGTGGCGGATGACGATTTCATGAAGTTACTTGGACAAAATATGTAAAAAAAAAGCAAATCAAAACTGTGCCAAAACAGAGTAAAAATAGATATGTGCAAAATAACATAAAAAAAACATTTTCGATTTTGGATCAATTATTTCCTATAAACTTAGTATAAAAATAAAGACAAGAAACTGCTCTTTAAACAATTGAAACATTAATCAATATCCAAGGTGCATGTAACATCTTTTTTTACAGGGTCCGGGTGGCTCAATGAGTTAAGTAGTTGGAATACCTAGAAACTCATATAAGGCTATCACCAATAGCGCGTATGTTCTCGCCCGGCTTTGTAAATTACAAGTGATAAAGTTTACCAGTTGCTTGCCCATGGTTGGTAGTTCTCTCTGGGTCCTCCGGCTTCTTCCACCACTAAAACTGGTCGCCATGACATAGCTGAAATATTGCTGAAAGTGGTGTTAAACACAATAAATCAAATCAAATCAAATCAAATCAAATGTAACATCTTTTGAAATTATATGATTCTCACTCGTGTGGTACTGGTGTGTCAATTGGCTCTAAGTAAGAGCTTCCACATACTGTTTTTACCATGTGTTTATCGGATTGACCATTTTAGTGGACAAAGCTGAACATGTACCGCTCACATGGTTATTCATGTACATTTGTGTTCAGGCAAATTTGAGGTTTTTGAGGAAAAAACTTATAGCTTTGAGATTTAAAAGTACCGGTAGTACTTTTAAAATATCTTTCCCATATAGTCCATGTTAAAATTGCTCTGCAATGGTTACCATCTTGGATTTGAATGGGAACATCCAATTACTATTTATATACAATTTGGGTTCAATCAATTTTATAATTTCTGGGAATTTTTTTTTTCATTTTCCAATAGGGTCCTATGTTAAAACTATGTCCTGTGGTGGCAGCCTTCTTGGATTTCTGATTGACACAAAACACACATTTTGTAAAAGACCATTCAAGGCACATTCCAGATGTGTTTGCTGTCAAACGGGTTCAGCGGTTTCAGATATGAATTATATTTTTAAAAATTTTCTCTGCTTGAAACAAAAACAAAATTTTGCAAGGAGCCATCCATTGATTATTCTTCTACCATTTGAGTTAAATCATATTTCTTGTTTATGAGAAAATATCTTGTTTCACATTTTCCCATATGTCCTTTGCGAAAATTTGTTTTGCAATGGTGGGCATCTTCGATTTTTGATCGACTAAAAATACACGACCTTTTTAAAGTGCCATATAAGGAACATTCCTACCAAGTAACAATTCCATAACAAATGCTGTTTCAGAGCAGATGAAGCTGTTGCCAACGACAATGGAAACCACATGATGGCAATAGTTCACGTGACTGTTTGGGTCAGGTGAGCTAGAAAAGGTAGTCATCCACTATTCATTTTCTCAGGGTTTTACGATTCATATGCATGTGTGTATTGACAATTCACACTATGTAATCCAGCATTGAAATGACTAATCTTAACAATACTTATACAAATATTCAAATTAAACATCTTCAGAGTTACACAATACAATCCAGCATTGACATGACTAATCTTAACAATACTTATACAAATATTCAAATTAAACATCTTCAAAGTTACACAATACAATCCAGCATTGAAATAACTAATGACAACTTACAAAAATCCAGCATTAAAATGACTTGTATTTGAACAATAATTTACATATTCAAATTCAACATCTTCAATGTTTTTACAAGTCAAGAATTAATGTCTCTAAATTACACACATTTGCTATTAAACTTGGTAATTTGTGAACTAGACAAGTCCAACCATAATCATTTTGTAGTCTCAATAAAATAGTTTGGATTGGTTTATTGTGTTCAACACCACTTTCAACAATATTTCAGTTATATCGTGGCGGTCAGTTTTATTAGTGGAGGAAATCGGAGTACCCGGAGAAAACCACTGACCTGTCGCAAGTCACTGACAAACTTTATCACATAATGTTGTATCACCAGAGTGGGATTCGAACTCACAACATTTGTGGTGATAGGTAGTGATTGCATAGGTAGTTGTAAATCCAACTACCATACGATTACGACCACAACGGCTCCCTCAACAAGAAATATATATTAAAACAATGATCATCAAATTAAATATCAATTCACAACTGAAAACTTTTACCACGTTTCAAAACAATCTCCAACAGATTATTAAATCTGATTGGATCATTAACATTTTCAAAACAACAATGTCTACAAAGAATAAGGTGACTATGCAAAAACAAATTAAGAAATTTACATACTTGAATAAGAGTTTGCAAATGACATGGCAGTTCAACAAATGTTAAAATGCATTCAAAAACAATGTCTGGTAAATCTAGAAGATTTTATAAACTAGCCATGCTACAAATATATGGAAAAAATGTCAAATTATCTGCTCTGTCTTTTGCAATATTACAGCCGTGTCAGGATATTAGATGCATCGTGTAATTAGACGCACACAATTGTTATATACTTCCGTAAACAAAACAAAAACTGTATGTCTACAATAATGATGCACAGATATCAAAATACTTATTATTGAAATGAAAAATACTTGGTAATGATTTGGATCAATGACAACTACACATAATCTACAATTTTGTAGCTGACTTCCATAAACTGGAAGTGTTCTTTACTGACTTTTATCATCAGTGCATCTAACAGGCCAACACAATTTCTGCTGTTGACAATGGGGGGTAGGTCAATTCAACTCCCCCAAAATACACCTAAATGCTGATCAATTTGAATAAATTTAAGCAAAACTGGGGTTAGGTAATACACATTCACCATGCAAAATATTAAACATATGTGTTTACAAATAATGCCACCATCAATGAAAGAATCCTTAGGTGCGTCTAAAAGACCGACAGCATTGTACATGTCTTTTAAATTCTCCATCCTAGTATTACATACTTGTACACCTGCAATAAAAATGACAACATTTTTTATCTTTTCTATCTAATTTTTACATGACAATAAGTGAAATATGTTTAGGTTTATGGTGTTTAATGCCACTTTCAACAATATTTTAGCTATATCACGGCGTTTAGTTTTATTGGTGGAGGAAACCGGAGTACCCGGAGAAAACATCCAACATGTCGCAAGTCACTGACAAACTTTATCACATAATGTTGTATCGAACTCACAACGTTAGTGGTGATAGGCACTGATTGCACAGGTTGTTGTAGATCCAACTACCATACGATCACGACCATGACGGCCCCATTATCTTTTATAGCTAATTTTTACATGACAATATATGAAATACAATAACCATTCAATTTTAAGTTAAAACTGTCAAATGTAAATGTTTGTGTAAGACAGGTCTGATATTCCCTAACATAAATGTGAATGTTTGTCTGTGTAAGACAGGTCTGATATTCCCTAACATAAATGTGAATGTTTGTCTGTGTAAGACAGGTCTGATATTCCCTAACATAAATGTGAATGTTTGTCTGTGTAAGACAGGTCTGATATTCCCTAACATAAATTTGATAATGTTGTTTTGTGTATTTTTATTGTTGTGGAAAACAATGTTTTTTATTCTCCTTATGATCAGTTCATAGTTCATTTGCAATGATCCAGCAAGATTAAACTTACATTCTAACACTCTGATGAAAAGATATTGAAGTCCAGAAAATTAAATAAGTATTTGTATAAATGGTAAGTCCTGGAAAATGAAAAAAAAAAAAACAACACTTAATATATTGACACTCTATCAATATAACCATTAATCAGTTCTCAAAAGTTGAACAAATGAATTATATTTTGTGTCTGTAAAATAAACTTTGAAATATCAAGTTATTTTATTGTCATGTTTTAAAAAATATCTGTTTGGTTATCTTAACATTAAAACATTTCAGAACATAAAAAATATATCTAACAAAAGGATAATAATTTTGATAGAATTTTCTTTTTCTTTTTTAAATTGCAGATTGGTATTTGAACTCATGATGTTGGTACCAATAGGCCGTCACTCCAACCATTACACCACCGCATCGTGACTAACAAAATAGAATAATTATGTCATAAACCTATTTTAATTTATTGCAAGGACAGTACATAGGGATAGACAGGGGAAAAAGTTGTTTTTAATTGGAAATCACTCAGAGAAGGAGCTAAATGGGAATAATTGGAAATATATTTGTCAAAAAATAATTTAAAAGTAAAGAAACTACTAAAAATAGAAAGTTCCAAGATCTGTCTGTCATCTGCACTTTTAGTGAAATAGTATTTAATTTGGCAAGCCTCACATTCAGGTAGTTCTCCCTCTTATCAGGCCACCCTTCTGCAATGGTCTTATAAGAGAGGTGGTCTCTCTTGAGGGTGACAATGTAGAACTATTTCAATATCACAGTACATCTGAAATCTGGCCTGATAAAAAGGGTGGGCTGTAATGAGAGGGGCTTTATAAGAGGGAGATTCCTGTACTTGTCTCCAGGGGTGTAGCTGAAATCTGGCCTCATAAAAAGGGTGGGCTGTGATGAGAGAGGCCTTGTAAGAGGGAGAATCCTGTACTTGTATCCTATACAGAATTCATGTGAAACTTCACAATACATCTGATACATGATGAAAATACTATACAAAATGATATACAAAATGTGTCTGACTCGTGGCAGCATGATACGACCATATCATGTTATACTCTTATATTTAACCTGTAACAATCGGGTAGGGACTCTAGTTTATTTACAAACAACTCAAATTCTTCCTAATTGTCATAACTGTCTTTTACTCTTTCATACTTTTGACAGATATGTTACAGAACTTGTTTTTATATAATTCAGATTTAGACCTTTCTCCCTTTTACAACAGGACTCAATGTTCTTTCAAGTAAGTTTATTGATATCTATATCAATGACCTTTGACCTGATCTATTATACCCCTGTTTAGGTAGTTAAGTCTCCATATCAAAATCTGTCGTTGAGGAACAAGACACAGAAGCTCAAACTTTTGTCTTCAATT
>MJUT01025188.1:0-20133 GCA_002080005.1 Gigantidas platifrons
TGTAACAACGATTGCACATGCGCAGTAATTGGAAATCAATTCAAAGTTGTCGGCAACATTAGCTGCACAGATATTACAGGTCATTCCAAAGGAGGAATGATAGGTCATTTAACCTTGAATACGGACAATAAAATAAAGAAGATTATCGGCTCAAGCAAATGTATCGGATCTGATTGGTTCTATTCAAATCAAGATTCTAAAGTACTGAGATTCGAGTACAGTTTTGGGATTCATGGAGAAAAGTTGGACAGGGGGTGCTTAATTTAAGCTTTGAAAATCCTTGGAATGACATTGGACAAAGAACACGTGCATTATATTGCCTGTCTAAGGGATATCAACTCCAGCATAACACACATTACGTTGCGTATGTTAGAGCATGGGTATCTTTTACTGAGTACGTAATATATGAGTCACCAGCAGTAATTGTGGATCACTCACCACCTGATATCCACAAGAAACATTTTGTTATTGATACTGGACCTTCATGTGATGAGGATGTGGATTACTTAGTATACGGTAAATCGATAGCTGCATGTTGGGATGGAGTATTCTCTGACGATGAAAGTGGAATTGCCAAATTCATGGTGTCACTGGGTACATCACCTTCAGGTAAGTTTAATTGTTAACAGATTGAAACACGACCAATACCTATATCAAGTGGCAAGGGGGGTTTCCAAATCTTTTATGCTTTTAGGTTACGTTTTAGAAACTTCTCTGTATTGGTCTTTCTGGAAGATCTTATAAATGTATTTCTATTTGATGGTAAAAGCAACATCAAGTCAGTGAAATGAAATTTCTATTCCATTTTTCTTGAGTTCGTGTTGCTCAATCTTCGTTTTTTTGTGTAGTGTTTTGTAGATCATTACTTGTTCTTTTGTCCTTTTTTCTTTGTTTTAATAAATATTTTCTCAAGGAAACGTACGGTGAACGTCTTCATACAGATAAGTTTTTCCCGTACATTTTATCATTCGAATGTGTTTCGGTAAAAAAAAATAGATATATATAACCTTCATCAGGTACGGTCAAAGTCAATAGATCGGAAAACCAAATAATGTAATATTCTTCCGTTTTGATGCGTTTTCTATGTAAGACAAGCCATAAAGACAGCTGCGCGTGACCTTGTCTTACATGGCATTGTCAGGCAATCAAATCGACTGCTGTAGTAATATAAACTGTCGTCTTAGTAGATCTAAAAAAGCTTCAAATATCAATTTTACCTGAATTTTAACTGATTTCCCCTAATAGATTTAATGCAGTTTTAAATAAGTGTTTATTTACTGCATTGCACGTGGCGTTGTAATATTTTGTGTAGTAAACATGACATTAACATGCGAATGAATGAATGAAATCGACATGCTTTGTTTTTAAGTTTAAACGGAAGAAACAGGTACTTGCACTCGTTCTTATTGAAGATTTGGTATTTCTTCCACTCGTGAGAGAAATTCACCGTCTTTCCACTCGTTCCGCTACGCTCCACTCGTGCAAAGACGGAATTTCTCACACTCGTGGAAGAAATCCCAGATCTTCAAAAGGGACTCGTGTAAAAACCTATTAGTCTTTTGTAGGTAATACACACAATGGGTCTACACAGGAGCGGAACCTTAGATTTAATATAAAAAAATGTGGAACTGCAATTTCAATAAGTATGTATCTAAGTAAGTTCAAGTATCTATACATAGAGGACCGGGTTTTATAAATATTTGTTTACCAGACTTTAAGTGGTCACTGCTAATGGAAGTTGCGGCAAACCTATTGTGAATGTGGATAAACTTTTTATTAAAACGATTAAAGCATGTTTTATATTCATAGCGAATATTATTCTATTTCAGTTGATGATGTAATGCAAGTTCAGGATGTTGGCATGACAACACGGATTGATTGGACAGGTCAGTCATTCGAACCTGGCACGAGATATTACACCACTGTAAGGGCGGTAAATTCAATTGGTTTACACACAGAAGTAAGTTCTGATGGATTTGTACTTGATGTCAGTCCTCCTGTAGTAGGAGTAGTTTAAATTACAGGACATCATAATGACGTCATATATCAGTCAGCATTTAGCCCAGTTCAGTCTTCCTGGCATGGATTTGATGACGAGCATTCCTTTATTGATTCATACAGCATAGCGTATGCAGTTAATGATGAAAACCCATTAGAAAACGAATCAATGGTGTTCACCGATATTGAGTTATCTAACAGCATATTATATACTGGACACTTTGAACACAAACACAAAATTATAGCATTACTAAAGGCGAAGGACAAGGCAGGACATAAAAGTTCAACGGTAGCGTCTCTTACGCTCTATATTGATGCCACGCCACCAGAATCATTTGTATGTACCAAATTTGTTCCAGTAGAACCCCAGGAAATCACAGACATTGCCAATGATGAGTTTGTCTGGTCGCAAACAATTGCCAACCAATTGCATGGCATTTTGAAGATAGAAGTTGTCCTACGTGACACACGATTAGGGTTTCGTGCATATTTAACTATTGACGATCTATTCATGGTTCTACCGTTTAGTGTTAATGCCGATGGTTCCGTGATATCAGAGTACACATTCCTGTCACAGGAACAAAGAACAAGAAACATTTCTGTGCATGTTTATGATATAAAACCTCATACCAAAATGGTTGCTAAAATATCAAAATGTTCTAAATTTACGATTGTAACAAACGGGACAGGTGAAATTATGGCGCAATAAATATCTCCCGACACTGTGTCAATTTGTGTACCGGCAATAGATCTTGAAAGTGAAATAAAACTAATATATACAGGAATTGGTAGTGTACTAGACGGCCTTGAAATTCAAAGTCTACGGTCAGTTTCGTCAAGCTTACATGACGTTATTCAACTTATTCAAAACATACATGGCATCATTAAGTATTTATCAACAGACAACCAAACAACGGTCACCGTCATGTCAACTTGGAAATCAGTGGACGAGGAAAGAAACATTGTGAATACTGTATTGGTAAGTAGAGTAATATATTTGTTTGGGTTGTTTTGCCTTTAATGTGGGATAATCTCGGAATAATAAATGATTTATATCCTTGTCCATGCATTGTTCAAAGGGAATAGTCCGTTTAAGCTTAACATACATTTATCGAGAGGGGAGTATTGAGATCCAATTAACCGGTTTCACCCCGCCATGTTTTGGTGCTTGTTCCAAGGAAGGTTCTGGATTTTTAGCGTTGTCCACCAATTTTGTGTTGTGAATGGTGGTGAGAAGTCATTGCTCGCTTTATTGATATTGGTAGAATTGTTGAAGGTAACTGTTTACACTTTCTTTTCATAATACAAGACTGTTTAAAAAAATACTATTTTCTAGTGATAAAGATACCAGATAATATAAATTTCAGACATTTAATTTGAGGCATTATACAGGATACACTTGCAAATCATTTAACCTCACTTCGGTTGCACATTTAATTATATCAAAATGATATCAGAATACACACATTAGAGAGGATATTAATGTAAAGTAGGTGGAATCGGATACATGCACATCAACGGTATAAAAAAGAAAGAGTATAACAAAAATGTCGACCAACACAATTTCCACAATAAAGTTTCGGTATGAATATAATTTCTGTTAGCATCTGCTATACCATTAATGTCACGAATTTTGTATCCACGAACATACATTTTTCCACAAATCACGAAAATTTGTATCAACGAATTTAATGAATTCACATATCTATTAATATGTACATGATAATTGCTTACAGGTTTATCAAATACGTCATGTGATGTTATCCACTGGACCAGAACAACATCTTTTACAGATTTTGAGTCAACAACAGTCAGTGCTGATCATGGAAGCCGTGTATATGGAACGGTACGCTGTATAAATGCCCTAGCACTTACTGGGCATGCGTATTTTGGACCTCTTGTCGTTTCATACTTACCACCACAAAGTGTCGACTCTAACATCGAGTTTATTACCGACACAGGAGTAAACCATGTTACTCAAAGTGACTCAGACTCGTTAACGTTAAGATGGAGTGAATTTAAAGACGTTTCACAGCTACAGACATATAGTGTGCAGGTGTCGTATGGCGATTCTGTTTCACAAAGTTGGCAAGAGATTGGGAATAAGAATTATCTTAAGATTTCTCATCTCAATATGGTTAGCGGAGGGAGTTATGGAGTGACAATTAGAGGAAAGAATATTGGTGGAGCAGAGAGTCATCCAATTAATAACTCAATAACGATTGATAGCATACAACCAAAAGTTACAGGTAAGTTTACAGGGCATACTGTGATCACATTATTGCATTATTTATATTTTTATAATTAAAGGGCGTTTTGTTGTAGTAAACTCAGTGCTAGGAGTTAGTAGTTATGACATCTGCAGTGCTACAAGACGTGAACTAGGAAGTTAGGAGTTAACTTGTCATTTTAATGTCATTGATCACAGACGAAGATAGCGATGATGACATAATATATTGTGTTCGACCAATGCAACGACCTTGGACGCTACTTATTTCAACAAAAAATGTAATTAGACTATGTCATCCGGACAATTTATCCAATTCTGTCTTGTATAAAGTATCATATCATATATTACTTAAATAATGTATAAATGTATAAGGTTTATTCTTAAAATGTTCTCCTCTTCCATAAATGTTTTGTCAAAATAAGTACCAATGAAGATCATCTATTCAATGATATTTCTCAAACTATTAATTATCTTTTTTTTTCATTGTAGATATACCCATTTCTATTCGGCACCTATTGGACAACGAGTTTGTTATTAGTTGAACAAATCTGTTTACATCTCTCGGCACCATAGAATCATACGATGTATCAATAGGATCGGTAGAGGACAGCACTGATATACTGATGCCAACGTCTACATCACTTGACAACATAATCATTTATATACCAGACAATTTTAAGAAACTCTACTTTCTTGTCATGGCTACTTCACAATCTGGATTGTCTGAGATATATAGACAGAACATGATTGTTGGGTAGATTTTATAAGAAGTATTAACTTGTTTAACACATTGTATCCGTACATTTGTATTCTAGCAGAAATAAAATAGAATTTGCAAATTATGCATAGCGTTGTACAACAATTGACAAAATTTCAAAACACAATACATCAGTGTTGAACACCACATCAGTATAGGCAACGACATGTTGATACAAATAAGACAAGTAAACCGTTAACTATAAACTTTAGAAGTCAAATTTAAAACAAGGTGAACGATTACAGGTAAATGGGATCTTTTTGTTATTGGAGTTTCTGTACCAAGCCAGTAAAATGAGCGGTCATGGATTTACATTTGTCTAATATCGGGCACATCTCCTGAAGTACTATTTAATCTGATTACAACATTTTATTTTATTGAAGATTAATATGTCTTCAGAATAGACCTATCACTGATCAACTGGCCATATGGTTTCTCATGACTTTGCTATTGACAAAGATGAGTAGATGTTCTAATATCCTTTTCAGCAAAACATAATCATAATAGCGTATGGCTTGGAGCTACTTGCCCTTCCGTTGGATATGAGTTAACCTCCCTTTTTGTAGTTAGATTCCTGTTTCTCATCTTTAGTTTTCTGTGTAGTAGTTGGCAGACCATTCTTTATCTTTCGTCTTTATTCTTTGTTGTCTTTGTATTGTCTGTCCTCTTTCGATTAACGTATTCTGATCATTTCTTTGGTAATTTCAAACTTGTCTTATCTGTCTGCATTCAATACAATTATGGAACACGTCAATGTACATAAAAAATCTTTAAGAATATACATATTTTTATCCTGCAATTGTTTAATATCCAGTACTAATAAAAACTAATTCGTGCGGCTTGACGATCAGAAACGGTGACAGTATAAGCGCTCATGTGATAGAGGATACCATTAAACATAATTAGGGCCACACTATTTGATAGTTGTTTTGGACACTTTTGTCATTGAAGAATAAAAACAATATACGTACATTGTCGTACGTAATAAAATGAGCTTGCACTGACTTCAAGACAGTTCAGAAAAGTTAATTACATTCTCGCTTTTCTACCTGTGTATAAAGCTTACACAAATAAATTACATATTTGCCGACAATGTGCATATATTGTATATCTATATGTAAACAAATCAAGTTTTAGGACACAGAATAATTTTGTTTGTACAACATTAAAATTATTCTCGTTTGTGAATTTTATATCTTACCCTTGTGTTGTATTCTGTCTTGTTTAATTTTTGGTAGATAAAATATGTCCCCCACATTTGTTTCATTTGCTACTTAGATAAATAAACAGATTGAAATAAATAGCCAGTCTCTACTCCCTTCTTGGGTCTTATGTACAGAAGGATTTGATAACGAAAACGTTTTTAAATAAATATCAAAATTTATTGACAATCATATCAATAAAATGGAGAAAAAAATTACCACACTGTTGGAACAGTTTCAAAATCCAATCGAAAATCGTAAAGAAAAAATCCAGCCGCAAATCGATAACTGTACATTTTTGTAGCACACATGCTTCGTACAGATGCTTCAATACAAATAGCGATGTGGGTTAAACTATATATATAAGTTTTATTATAGAGAGCCGATGGCATTGGCGATCATTTAATTATTAGTTAGTACACAATTTCATGGTAATAAATATAACTGAAAAAAAAACATCTCTCCATAAAATTTACTTTTCTTCAATTTACACTACCATTCCTCATAAACAGTTTAAAAATCTGTTTAAAATAAATCATTCACAACATATTTTACTTTAAAAAACAAACAGTAAGCACTGTTATCGGTTTACAATTTGGGTCATAAATCAACTTATTTTGTCAAGCATGAAACAAAAAAGGTACTACACTGCTATATAGAACATGAAGTCACCAGTATGTTGAAGTTCCTGTTGTTTTAACGTGTGTGCGTGTGTGCGTGCGTTCTTTCTGTTTTCGAATAGGAACTTCAAAATTGAAAAAAAACAATGGTATGATATTACAACTTGTACTAATTTATCAGCAAATGAAATACGCTTCATGGTACACAAGTGTGTGTCCTTGACAAATTAACTAAACACATAACAAGACAAGCTTAAAATAGGACCAAGTAATATATTCCTTTTAAACCTTACAGACGTCGTGTATATAAATAAATGTTAATTTAAAAGATAGGGAATGTTATTTAAACCTAATAGATAATCAAACTAGATCTAGTATAGGACATAAGATAAAAAGGTTAAAAAAGGTCAAAAATTTGCAAGTCATATATTATATTCATCTTAATATCACAATGCCGTTTTTTGAGGTATAATTCGTAATTGAATTAATATTTAACCGCATGCCAACTTTGTAATTATCTTTCTTTATGACGTTTCTTCTTAAAACATTAATATTATGAAATTAAAAGACGCTTCTTTCTTAATTAGAATTTATTATTTTTTGTTGCGTAACAATAAAGCAACACATACATATGCAGTTAACTTATTTAGGATATATATATATTTGTCTAAATCAAGTGACATACCATGTACATATCCCCACTGAAATTCGAAAGGATACCGAGATGTAGTAAATATTTTTTTTATATTAGCGTCCAACCATACAACCCAACAGTGTCAGATCTAGGTTTTTAGTTGACAATTTTTGTTCTTTCCTCAGCGGCATTCCAACCCATTCCGTTGGTACACTGCGGCACATATATGCTTAGCATAATTACGAACCATTGAGCACCTCGGCCAAATCCGCAATATATATATATATATATAAAACGGGGGTGGGAGTATTACAATAATAGAATGATATAGAATAAAACCATCCTCTATGGAGCACCTCATTTCTTATTAATGAGAACTCCATTAGGATTCCATATTTTAAGGTTTATCTGTCTAATATAGGATATAAAACATTTCAGATTGGTTTGTATTGCTTTCCCAATAGCCAATACATTGGCACTGATAACAGTGTAGTGCTAAAAGGTTTAAGTTTCTTGATATTTGTTTTAGAGTGGAAATTAAACGAGGACAAATCAAACACACACTAAATACTAATTAGGCACCGAGTCGAGTGCATCCAATGCTACGGCAGTGGTTTTTAGATCGTCTTGTGAAATTTACTTAATAATGTAAACTACAGAACTTTCTCAGTTTCCCCATCTCAACAAAAGTCAATGTTATTATACAATGTAGCAAAATGATGTGAAATTTTGAGATAATTGATTTCTAAAACGGTGAAATGACATTTGAAGTATGTGTGTGTGTTAAATCGTTCCAGAACCGAAATGTGTTATTGTCGCCTGTCTACTAAGATTTTCCATTTTTGGTATGAAATCCTCATGAAGTAAAGCTATCGTGTACACTTGATATTCTGAAACATTGCATAACTGTCTTATTAGGTATTGTTATTTGTATATGCGAGTCGGATTAAAAGGCCAGCTCGAATAGTCCAGTCATTAAACGTACACAATTGAATTTGTCGACCTATATAATTTCAACTGTTGAGATTATATTAAAGTTAAATTTACACCTGCATTGAACATTTTATTTACTTGAGTCTTATTTGTGTATGACGACCATTGTGCAAATTTAAGAACTATCTTCTGTATATAAACGGGGTCGACTCGAATTGTTTCGGTATAAACACACCAGCAAACATCCGAAAACGTAGACGTCGTTACTCTTCTAACCCGTCTCCACAAACATTAGAAACTCTACAAGAAGAGAAAAAGTCGCGAACACCGCATGAATCTGAATCAGCCCCTGAACTTTTGTTGATCGAACCTAAAAATAAATTATGGACGAAAAAGACGAAAATTTTCCAAAAGTATCTATCACAAACGCAGACATTGCATTGCGTCAAAGATATACTGAAACTCGATATCGAAGCTACTGTTGAAAAGACAATTATCGAAAAACAACAACCTCTCCTGGAAAAAATCGAAGCCCTTGAATTAAAAAACCATCAACTCGAAATTAAGTGTAATTTATTGGAGGAGATAACAGATTTAAAAGTTGAAAATAAAAAAAATGTACGATAAGTGTGACGACCTGGAACAACATAGCCGAAAAAGTTGGCTACGATTTAGCGGTGTGGCATTTTCCCCTGGTGAAAACACATCATGTAAAGTAGTCGACATTGTAAAACAAATTGGAGTTGAAATGAAAGTTGCTGATATTGAGGTTAGTCATCGCACTGGAAAAAGTACTCCTGATCGTCCCCGACAAAGTATTGCCAGGATTCGCAATTACGATCCGAAATCCAAAATTCTAAAATCAGCAAAAAATTTGAGGACCACCGACGGTCTCAAAAACATCTCAATCAACCAGGACCTAACACAATCACGTGATGAACTAGCATTCATGGCTAGACAATATGTACGTAAAAAGATGCTGAAGTCAACATAGGTCATTGATGGTAAAGTGTACGTGACAACAAATGGTAACAAAAAATATGTCTTCCGTCGAATGAAAGACTTTAATGCCGTATTGATAAAGCTTCACAGTGAACTTTATCAGAGTGGAATCACCGACGATGCTGAATCTAATCCCTTAATGGACACAGACGTAAAAGAACTATATAGTTAATCCACCAAAAACTGTATTATTTCTATCATCTAGAAAATGTTCCACGGATGTATTTCATATTTGTCACACTAAGAAAGTATCATTGCTATAACATATATGCTTTCTAATATATGGATCTTATCCAATAACTTAATTAAGGTCAGACGCACGGACGGACAAGTGGTGGTAGTGACATCAAAAATGGAAAAGAAATAATTTCATAAAAAACAATTTAAGATTGTGCAATGTTTTCTATTTTGATGGATTGTTGTCTCATTGACATTTATTCCACATCTTGGTCACTATCTTGATGTTTCTTTGAAATGAAAGAAATATTTAATAAAAACACCCCAAACACGGTAAGTGTAAACGTATATATATGTCCATGGTCGTCTGCCCAACTGATATTTGCACACGATGACGTATCGAAATCAATAGTCTATTTCATTAATCCCGATTTTCAGAAAATCCACTTTCATTAAGTCAAAAACGAAAGAAACAAAACTCAAGCGAATGGGTTAAAATTGAGCGGCCACTGTTATTAATAATGGACCACTTTGTCCATAATGGCACTGTATTAATATAGTATTAATAAATGGGTGTTTTCATAATGGACCGGTTATATGTTCAAGGTTAGTCATAATAGCCCAAGGATGGTTGGCCCGAGGCAATGCCGAGGGCCAATGCAACTTTCCGAGGGCCATTACGACATAACCGAGGACATATAACCGGTCCATTATGAAAACACCCATTTCTTAATACTTTATTAACCAGTCAATTTCAATTTTAGGTAATCTTCATTCTTTTTGAAGGCCATAGTATTGACCGAAATGGTAGACTATAATTGTTTTATCATTTTTCAATATTATCATTTAAATATTAAAATTTAGAAATTTTATGAAAACTGAATTGTTTTAAAACTTTTTAAAACATTTTATCATTTTGAGTTGAATTTTTTTGAAATTATTTAAATTTTGAAATTTTTTGTAAATTTTTGAAATAATGAATTTTTTTTTTTTTAATTTTGAACTTTAAATTTGTTTTTTTATTGATTTTAGAATTTTGAAATTTTATGAAAATTTGTTGGTAATCTTCATTCTTTTTGAAGAAGGCCATAATGGATTGGTCCATTACGGCTTTTATCAGTCCATTATGGCTTTTGCCGATCCATTATGGCCGGCAAAGCATTTTGGAGCAAAATAATGTTCTTGCTGTGTAAATACAAACCAGTCTGTAGTATTCATAATATAATCTACTGGTTAATAATGTCCGGTAAATCCTGCAATGGCCGTGCCAGGAGATTAATAAAACATATGCATATACATTTATTTTTGACCAGAGTACCAGAAGAAAACCACCGACTGTAAGTCACTGACAAACTTTATCACATTTTGTCGTACACCTCGTCATGAGCGGCATTCGAACTCATAACAATATATGTATTGGCCAGTCTTACACCGAGACCGAGATTCTAAGACGAGACCAATACAGAATTTCAGAAACAGCTAGCTAATGTATGTGTTTAACATTTTTAAAAAATTGGGCATACACGAGTGTATTTGTCAGATTATCATCAG
The DNA here is from genome assembly GCA_002080005.1 of Gigantidas platifrons. Taxonomy (NCBI): domain Eukaryota; kingdom Metazoa; phylum Mollusca; class Bivalvia; order Mytilida; family Modiolidae; genus Gigantidas; species Gigantidas platifrons. The sequence goes on from MJUT01025188.1 coordinate 11,105, forward strand.
CATTAAGGAGAACGAGCAAAGGTTGGTTTACCCGGAATGAGGATAAGGTGTCCTAGTGAGGCGACATGTCTATCTCCGGACTGTTGTTTCATTGAGCTAGCACTATTAAAATCCAACTAAGCATATTGGTTTAGTACAAAGCGGACCCCGCCATTGTCTTATTCAAAATAAATTGCTTTTGCCATGATATAACTGAAACAAGATTACAACACGTAGCCATGTGTTCCCCGCCGCAATAGAAAGAGGTGTAATGTTATTCATGTTGATATATTTATAAAATCGAGAAAGCATCCGAGATGCAACAGCCGAGTTGCAAATCAAAATCTTAGGGCATTTAATTTGTTTATTCACCCTGATCATAAATATATATGGCTTAGGGGTGGGGATCTCAAACATTAAAAAGTTCATTTCAGGTAGGGGGTGGGGTATGACCCCAGGGCCTGAGCTATAAGGCATTTAATTTTCCTAGTCATCCTGATCATAAATATATATGGTTTAGGGGTGGGGATCTCAACCATTAAAAAGTTCACTTCAGGTAGGGGGTGGGGTATGACCCACCAGGGCCTGAGATATAAGGCATTTAATTTGCCTAGTCACCCTTATAATAAATATATATTGTTTAGGGGTGGGGATCTCAACTATTAAAAAGTTAGCTTCAGGTAGGGGGTGGGGTATGACACCCATGGCCTGAGATATAAGGCATTTAATTTGCCTTGTCACCCTGATCATAAATATATATGGCTTAGGGGTGGGGATCTCAACAATTACAAAGTTCACTTCAGGTAGGGGGTGGGGTATGACTCCTGGGGCCTTAGCTATAAGGCATTTAATTTGCCTAGTCGCCCTGATCATAAATATATATGGTTTAGGGGTAGGGATCTCAACCATTAAGAAGTTCACCTCAGGTAGGGGGTGGGGTATGACCCCCAGGGCCTGAGATATAAGGCACTTAATTTTCCTAGTCACCCTGATCATAAATATATATGGTTTAGGGGAGGGGCTCTCAACCATTAAAAAGTTCACTTCAGGTAGGGGTGGGGTATGTCCACTGGGACCTTAGCTATAAGGCATTTAATTTGCCTAGTCACCCTGATCATAAATATATATTGCTTAGGGGTGGGGATCTCAGCCATTAAAAAGTTCACTTCAGGTAGGGGGTGGGGTATGACCCCCAAGGGCCTAAGATATCAGGCATTTAATTTGCCTAGTCACCCTGATCATAAATATATATGGTTTAGGGGTAGGGATCTCAACCATTAAGAAGTTCACCTCAGGTAGGGGGTGGGGTATGACCCCCAGGGCCTGAGATATAAGGCACTTAATTTTCCTAGTCACCCTGATCACAAATATATATGGTTTAGGGGAGGGGCTCTCAACCATTAAAAAGTTCACTTCAGGTAGGGGATGGGGTATGACCACTGGGACCTTAGCTATAAGGCATTTAATTTGCCTAGTCACCCTGATCATAAATATATATTGCTTAGGGGTGGGGATCTCAACCATTAAAAAGTTCACTTAAGGTAGGGGGTGGGTATGACCCCCAAGGGCCTGAGATATCAGGCATTTAATTTGCCTAGTCACCCTTATAATAAATATATATGGTTGAGATGATCTCAACCATTAAAAGCCCACTTCAGGTAGGGGTGGGGTATGATCCCTGGGGCCTTAGCTATGAGGCATTTGATTTGCCTAGTCACCCTGATCATCAATGTATATGGTTTAGGGTGGAGATTTCGGTCACATATTTTACACAGATTCCCCAGAGGGGTGGGGCTGATCTGGGGGGATGGGGGAATGTTGCATCCTCAACTTCACATTGGCATCTCCACCCATGCCAAATATTAAGTTCCTATCTTTTGTAGTTTCGGAGAAATGTGTAATTCTCAAAATATGTACTTTTTCTAAAAAAAAACATGATTTTACAAGAATGTTATTTTCGAATTTTGCCCAGTTTCGAACTTAAGCTAGAGATTCTTAATATAATGCCTGTGTGTAAGTTTGAAATCAATTGGTCAACAAATACAAATCTGAGAGCGGTTACAATATATCCGGACGGACTGACGGACGCCCGGCATTTCTATATCCCCCGCTCCGCTTTTTGCGGAGGTGGGGGACACAAATACTTACTCACTCACAACGTGTTCATGAAAAAAACGTCATAAAGTAGACTGAAAATCAAAAGTATGGAAACCCAAATATTTTAAAATTTCTTATTTATTGTATTTAGTTGACATTTCTTTTCTAAGACAAGTTTGTTTCGGTTATTTTTAAATAAATTAGACCATAATAAAATATAAAGTTACATTTATCAACATTTCACAAACTTGAATCCAATTTTAATGAAAATACACGGGGCGTTAATATGCCATGTTTATAATAATTAATGTGAAATATTGTGAAATCATTATTAATCGCTGATTTCGTGGTCCACTTAAACCACGAAAATAAAAATCGTACGAAATGCAATTTTCCTATTGATTGTTGGTTATAATATTTAAAACCACGAATTCAAGATCCCAGGGATAAATGCATTTTGTAGAAACCAAAAAAATTGGTGCCAACGAATAGAAGTACTTTCATAATATTTATATTACTGTTATTCACTAACTACTTAATGTGTAGTGTGGAGGAAGTTTGTCAGTTACTTGTCCGACACTGGAGGAAGCTTGTCAGTTACTTGACCGACAATGGATGAAGTTTGTTAGTTTCTTGTCCCACAATGGAGGAAGTTTGTCAGTTAATTGACCGACAATGGATAAGTTTGTCAGTTACTTCAGCGACACTGGAGGAAGCTTGTCAGTTATTTGTCCGACAATGGAGGAAGCTTGTCAGTTACTTGACCGACAATGGAGGAAGTTTGTCAGTTACTTGTCCAACAATGGAGGAAGTTTGTCGGTTACTTGACCGACAATGGATAAGTTTGTCAATTACTTGACCGACAATGTAGTAAGTTTTTCATTTACTTGACCGACAGTGAATCAAGTTTGTCAGTTACTTATCCGACATTGGACGAAGCTTGTCAGTTACTTGACCGACAATGGAGGAAGTTTGTCAGTTACTTTGCCGACAATGGGGGAAGTTTGTCAGTTACTTGACCGACAATGGACGAGTTTGTCAGTTACTTGACCGACAATGGATATTGTTTGTCAGTTACATGTACTTGTTCGACAATAAAAGAAGTGTGTCAGTTACTTGACCGACAATGGAGGAAGTTTGTCAGTTATTTGACCGACAATGGACGAAGTTTGTCAGTTAATTGGCCGACAATGGAGGAAGTTTGTCAGTTACTTGTTCGACAATGGAGGAAGTTTGTCAGTTACTTCGCCGACAATGGAAGAGGTTTGTCAGTTACTTGACCGACAATGGATAAGTTTGTGTGTTACATGACCGACAATGTATAAGTTTGTCAGTAACTTGACCGACAATGCAGGAAGTATGTCAGTTAATTGGACGGCAATGGAGGAAGTGTGTCAGTTACTTGCTCGACAATGAAGGAAGTTTGTCAGTTAGTTGGCTGACAATGGAGGAAGGTTGTCAGTTACTTGGCCGACAATGGAAGGGGTTTGTCAGTTACTTGACCGACAATGGATAAGTTTATGAGTTAAGTGACCGACAATGCAGGAAGTTTGTCAGTTACTTGGCTGACAATGGAGGAAGTTTGTCAGTTACTTGGCCGACAATGGAGGAAGTTTGTCAGTTACTTGGCCGACAATGGAAGACGTTTGTCAGTTACTTGATAGACAATGGATAAGTGTGTGAGTTACATGACCGACAATGGATAAGTTTGTGAGTAACTTGACCGACAATGCAGGAAGTTTGTCAGTTAATTGGCCGACAATGGAGGATCAGTTACTTGATGGACACTGGAGGAAGCTTGTCAGTTACTTGACCGACAATGAATGAAGTTTGTCAGTGACTTGGCCGACAATGGGATGAAGTTTGTCAGTTACTTTCCCGACAATGGAGGAAGTTTGTCAGTTATTTGTCCGAGAATGAAGGAAGTTTGTCAGTTACTTGACCGACAATGCAGGAAGTTTGTCAGTTACTTTGCCGACAATGGGTGACGTTTGTGAGTTACTTGGCCGGCAATCGAGGAAGTTTTTCAGTTACTTGGCCGACAATGCAAGAGGTTTGTCAGTTACTTGAACGACAATGGATACGTTTGTGAGTTACATGACCGACAATGGATAAGTTTGTCAGTAACTTGACCGACAATGCAGGAAGTATGTCAGTTAATTGGCCGGCAATGCAGGAAGTGTGTCAGTTACTTGCTCGACAATGAAGAAAGTTTGTCAATTAGTTGGCTGACAATGGAGGAAGGTTGTCAGTTACTTGGCCGACAATGGAAGGGGTTTGTCAGTTACTTGACCGACAATGGATAAGTTTATGAGTTAAGTGACCGACAATGCAGGAAGTTTGTCAGTTACTTGGCCGACAATGGAAGAAGTTTGTCAGTTACTTGGTCTACAATGGAGGAAATTTGTCTTTTACTTGACAGACAATGGAGAAAGTTTGTCAGTTACTTGATCAATAGTGGAGGACGTTTGTCAGTTACTTGTCCAACAATGGAGGAAGCTTGTCGGTTACTTGACCGACAATGGATAAGTTTGTCAATTACTTGACCGACAATGTAGTAAGTTTTTCATTTACTTGACCGACAGTGGATCAAGTTTGTCTGTTACTTGTCCGACATTGGACGAAGCTTGTCAGTTACTTGACCGACAATGGAGGAAGTTTGTCAGTTACTTTCCGACAATGGAGGAAGTTTGTCAATTACTTGACCGACAATGTAGTAAGTTTTTCATTTACTTGACCGACAGTGGATCAAGTTTGTCAGTTACTTGTCGGACATTGGACGCAGCTTGTCAGTACTTAACCGACAATGGAGGAAGTTTGTCAGTTACTTTGCCGACAATGGAGGAAGTTTGTCAGTTACTTGACCGACAATGCAGGAAGTTTGTCAGTTACTTGACCGACAATGGAAGATGTTTGTCAGTTACTTGACCGACAATGGACGAGTTTGTCAGTTACTTGACCGACAATGGATAAAGTTTGTCAGTTACATGTACTTATTCGACAATAAAAGAAGTGTATCAGTTACTTGACCGACAATGGAGGAAGTTTGTCAGTAACTTGATCGACAATGCAGGAAGTTTGTCAGTTAATTGGCCGACAATGGAAGAAGTTTGTCAGTTAATTGGCCGACACTGGAGGAAGCTTGTCAGTTACTTGACCGACAATGAATGAAGTTTGTCAGTTACTTGTACGACAATGAAGGAAGTTTGTCAGTTAATTGACCGACAATGCAGGAAGTTTGTCAGTTACTTGGCCGACAATGGAGGAAGTTTGTCAGTTAATTGGCCGACAATGGAGGAAGTTTGTCAGTTAATTGGCCGACACTTGAGGAAGCTTGTCATTTACTTGACAGACAATGAATGAAGTTCGTCAGTTACTTGTTCGACAATGAAGGAAGTTTGTCAGTTAATTGACCGACAATGGAGGAAGTTTGTCAGTTACTTGGCCGACAATGGAAGAAGTTTGTCAGTTAATTTCCCTACAATGAAGGAAGTTTGTCAGTTACTTCAGCGACACTGGATGAAGCTTGTCAGTTATTTGTCCGACAATGGAGGAAGCTTGTCAGTTACTTGACCGACAATGGAGGAAGTTTGTCAGTTACTTGTCCAACAATGGAGGAAGTTTGTCGGTTACTTGACCGACAATGGATAAGTTTGTCAATTACTTGACCGACAATGTAGTAAGTTTTTCATTTACTTGACCGACAGTGAATCAAGTTTGTCAGTTACTTATCCGACATTGGACGAAGCTTGTCAGTTACTTGAACGACAATGGAGGAAGTTTGTCAGTTACTTTGCCGACAATGGGGGAAGTTTGTCAGTTACTTGACCGACAATGGATACAGTTTGTCAGTTACATGTACTTGTTCGACAATAAAGGAAGTGTGTCAGTTACTTGACCGACAATGGAGGAAGTTTGTCAGTTATTTGACCGACAATGGACGAAGTTTGTCAGTTAATTAGCCGACAATGGACGAAGTTTGTCAGTTACTTGTTCGACAATGGAGGAAGTTTGTCAGTTACTTCGCCGACAATGGAAGAGGTTTGTCAGTTACTTGAACGACAATGGATACGTTTGTGAGTTACATGACCGACAATGGATAAGTTTGTCAGTAACTTGACCGACAATGCAGGAAGTATGTCTGTTAATTGGCCGGCAATGCAGGAAGTGTGTCAGTTACTTGCTCGACAATGAAGGAAGTTTGTCAGTTAGTTGGCTGACAATGGAGGAAGGTTGTCAGTTACTTGGCCGACAATGGAAGGGGTTTGTCAGTTACTTGACCGACAATGGATAAGTTTATGAGTTAAGTGACCGACAATGCAGGAAGTTTGTCAGTTACTTGGCCGACAATGGAAGAAGTTTGTCAGTTACTTGGTCTACAATGGAGGAAATTTGTCTTTTACTTGACAGACAATGGATAAAGTTTGTCAGTTACTTGATCAATAGTGGAGGACGTTTGTCAGTTACTTGTCCAACAATGGAGGAAGCTTGTCGGTTACTTGACCGACAATGGATAAGTTTGTCAATTACTTGACCGACAATGTAGTAAGTTTTTCATTTACTTGACCGACAGTGGATCAAGTTTGTCTGTTACTTGTCCGACATTGGACGAAGCTTGTCAGTTACTTGACCGACAATGGAGGAAGTTTGTCAGTAACTTGAACGACAATGCAGGAAGTTTGTCAGTTAATTAGCCGACAATGGAAGAAGTTTGTCAGTTAATTGGCCGACACTGGAGGAAGCTTGTCAGTTACTTGGCCGACAATGAATGAAGTTTGTCAGTTACTTGTACGACAATGAAGGAAGTTTGTCAGTTAATTGACCGACAATGCATGAAGTTTGTCAGTTACTTGGCCGACAATGGAAGAAGTTTGTCAGTTACTTTCCCTACAATGGAGGAAGTTTTTCAGTTACTTGGCCGACAATGGAAGAAGGTTGTCAGTTACTTGGCCGACAATGGAGGAAGTTTGTCAGTTAATTGGCCGACAATGGAGGAAGTTTGTCAGTTAATTGGCCGACACTGGAGGAAGCTTGTCAGTTACTTGACAGACAATGAATGAAGTGTGTCAGTTACTTGTTCGACAATGAAGGAAGTTTGTCAGTTACTTGACCGACAATGGATACAGTTTGTCAGTTACATGTACTTGTTCGACAATAAAAGAAGTGTGTCAGTTACTTGACCGACAATGGAGGAAGTTTGTCAGTTATTTGACAGACAATGGACGAAGTTTGTCAGTTAATTGGCCGACAATGGACGAAGTTTGTCAGTTACTTGTTCGACAATGGAGGAAGTTTGTCAGTTACTTGGCCGACAATGGAAGAGGTTTGTCAGTTACTTGAACGACAATGGATACGTTTGTGAGTTACATGACCGACAATGGATAAGTTTGTCAGTAACTTGACCGACAATGCAGGAAGTATGTCAGTTAATTGGCCGGCAATGGAGGAAGTGTGTCAGTTACTTGCTCGACAATGAAGGAAGTTTGTCAGTTAGTTGGCTGAAAATTGGAGGAAGGTTGTCAGTTACTTGGCCGACAATGGAAGGGGTTTGTGAGTTACTTGACCGACAATGGATAAGTTTATGAGTTAAGTGACCGACAATGCAGGAAGGTTGTCAGTTACTTGGCTGACAATGGAGGAAGTTTGTCAGTTACTTATTCGACAATGCAGGAAGTTTGTCAGTTATTTAACCGACAATGGAGGAAGTTTGTCAGTTACTTGGCCGACAATGGAAGAAGTTTGTCAGTTACTTTCCCTACAATGAAGGAAGTTTGTCAGTTACTTCAGCGACACTGGAGGAAGATTGTCAGTTATTTGTCCGACAATGGAGGAAGCTTGTCAGTTACTTGACCGACAATGGAGGAAGTTTGTCAGTTACTTGTCCAACACTGGAGGAAGTTTGTCGGTTACTTGACCGACAATGGATAAGTTTGTCAATTACTTGACCGACAATGTAGTAAGTTTTTCATTTACTTGACCGACAGTGAATCAAGTTTGTCAGTTACTTATCCGACATTGGACGAAGCTTGTCAGTTACTTGACCGACAATGGAGGAAGTTTGTCAGTTACTTTGCCGACAATGGGGGAAGTTTGTCAGATACTTGACCGACAATGGACGAAGTTTGTCAGTTAATTGGCCGACAATGGAGGAAGTTTGTCAGTTACTTGTTCGACAATGGAGGAAGTTTGTCAGTTACTTCGCCGACAATGGAAGAGGTTTGCCATTTACTTGACCGACAATGGATAAGTTTGTGAGTTACATGACCGACAATGGATAAGTTTGTCTGTAACTTGACCGACAATGCAGGAAGTATGTCAGTTAATTGGCCGGCAATGGAGGAAGTGTGTCAGTTACTTGCTCGACAATGAAGGAAGTTTGTCAGTTAGTTGGCTGACAATGGAGGAAGGTTGTCAGTTACTTGGCCGACAATGGAAGGGTTTGTCAGTTACTTGACCGACAATGGATAAGTTTATGAGTTAAGTGACCGACAATGCAGGAAGTTTGTCAGTTACTTGGCTGACAATGGATGAAGTTTGTCAGTTACTTGGCCGACAATGGAGGAAGTTTGTCAGTTACTTGGCCGACAATGGAAGACGTTTGTCAGTTACTTGATAGACAATGGATAAGTTTGTGAGTTACATGACCGACAATGGATAAGTTTGTGAGTAACTTGACCGACAATGCAGGAAGTTTGTCAGTTAATTGGCCGACAATGGAGGATCAGTTACTTGATCGACACTGGAGGAAGCTTGTCAGTTACTTGACCGACAATGAATGAAGTTTGTCAGTTACTTGACCGGCAATGGAGGAAGTTTGTCAGTGACTTGGCCGACAATGGGATGAAGTTTCTCAGTTACTTGTTCGACAATGAAGGAAGTTTGTCAGTTACTTCTCTGACAGTGGATGAAGATTGTCAGTTACTTGACCGACAATGCAGGAAGTTTGTCAGTTA
>MJUT01025190.1:19520-48471 GCA_002080005.1 Gigantidas platifrons
ACATTGGCTTAATAAAAAATATAATTCATCAGCTCGGGATTGGATTGTAATCAAAAGCAAACAAAACTTATAACAATTTTACGATATAGTGGAATTATTTTATATTTGTAAAGACAAGTCAGTCAAAATAACCTAGAGATGCCGATGGCTGATCTCACACTCTGCGAATTTGCGCATGCCTAGATTGTTGCTCCTCTACTGATGAATATTTAACCCCGAGCGATAGCGAGGGGTTAAATCTCATGAATATAATGCCTACCCATATTTGAATAACAATAACATATGGTCGGCATGAATTATTTCGATTCTAATAGGACAAATACGGTAATTTTAAAATTCGAGGCGGTCAAGGTGGCCGGCACTGTACATATCAATGCATAAACATAAAGCATACAAAGAGTGAAATAGGTGTGGATTTTTTCGTTGTAAAAATGTTTTATGTTTGTCTTACCCATGTTTTTATTACAGGTATTCCCATGATAACGTAACGTTTCGTCGTTTCTAATTGATATTTAAACCGTTTATTTGTGTTGTCAGTGTTCACATTTTGTCTTTCACCGTTAACCGGAAGTTATGGGTGAAGGTATAAGATAGAAATCGGAGTTCATTGGAATAGCCACAACAAAGCCGTGTTTATAAGAGTTTAATTATGATAAGACTTGATTAGGATTTATTTAATTTTAACTTCATTTATTTCAACAATTTTTAGATAAACAACAGAAAATCGCTAACCATGAAGAATTTTCTGAAAATAGTCAGTGTTTATGTATGTGCTTTTAAATTATTTTTTTTTTAGCTCAGCGCGCATGTGTGGCCTATATTTGATTGGTATTCAAATATGCCTTCATTTGTATACCGAATATGGGACGTCATATTAGAATCATCACCAGTTAGTTCTGTTAATTGTTTATTTACATCGTAAACCAGTTCATTGTAATTTATAGCATTTCTTCGTGAATACCGGCGAAACAATTGGCCGATAATGACATGCTGTACATCATAATATTCAATGATGAATTTTGCCAACACAGTGATATCTCGGGCCAATTTCTTTGGATCAACGTTGCGATTTTTAATATCGTATCCGCCGACTTGTAAAAAATTACATCTGGATTATAGCTTGAAATAACGTTCATATTTCTTGTATTCTGCATACTCTTTGCACCCGGGCGTACAGTGCAACCACCGATACCAAAACATTTTGTCTCAATATCACGGAAGTCCAACGAAAGATTAGACCAACCTCTGTCTTGATTTTTAATGACAAATTCCTCTAATCTACGTACAAATGAATGTCTAAACACCAATACACGGCGTGTCATATTGTGAAATAAATGCAGAACAACAATAAACGATTAATATATGCAAAAGCAATAACAATATATGGTTCGCCTTTACCTTAATAAAGTGAATATTCCAACTGTTCCACAATCTTTTTCACATAAAAGGCTTTCCAATTATAATCTTCTATACAAAATAAAGTTTTCCAATTAAAATCTTCTACACTGTCACATATAATGTTTTAAAACTAAAATCTTCTACACATATAATGTTTTCCAAATAATTTAAATAAATTTCCAATATAATTTCGAACATCCGAATTGGTCGGCAGTGTATTTTCAAAAGTACGTGCGGTAATTACCGCGTATGCTAAGAATAGATGTTGACCAATCAAAAGTATAAATTAATTGATCATGCACTGACCGTGTGAATTTACACACATTTTTCGGCAACAGGTTTGCAAAGAAACATGACCAAGGATGTTGTAATAGATGTTGACCAATCAGGAGTGTACATTAATCGATCATGCATTGACCCTATGGAATAACCGAAATTGCATCATATATAATTATACCAGTAAACAATCACACTAGGATTAATAATATTCTTAACATGCAATCAAACAATAATATTTAATATATTAAAAAAAACAATTTTTGTAACAAAAACCCAATATTTATATTGTTGACATAAATGATTTTATTGTTCCAAAAAAATAAATTTTAGTTTTTCTCGTTCGGTTGTTGATATAAATTCTATGAAACATGTGGCATCCGTTGTGTTATCGTATGTAGTGCTGTGGTCAATACCCTTGGCCCTATCCAACTGATTAAGCCACTTTATGTCTGAAATAGGCCTGTTCTTTTTTATGAGAGTATGTATATTCCTAAACTTATATTCCAGGTCTTTTCTGTTGTGTTCTTTCAGTGCAATAACTGTTTTGTGGGCAGTTGTTGTCTGTGTGAGTGTCTGTTCTTTCGATTCGATAATTCTGACTTCTTTGACATGCATGTTTGATTGTTCATGATCAATTATAGTACTGAGCTTGTAATTCTTCGATCCAACCTCGAACAAGTTTTTTTTACTGGTCCCCTGTTGGACATTCCCAACGTCTGTTCTTACACCATTAGGTGAAAATTTGTCAACTCCGTCACAACTGAAAGATGGATGGTCATCAAACTGTGATGAATTTCCAGAATCATTGTGGTTTTCCCAGTTTTTCGGTTGTTGACTGATTTTGTCTGTTTATTGATATATGAGTTTTGACTTTCCCTTAAGAAGATTGCTCGGTGTTCGGTAATTTTGTTATTACCCTTATTTACATATACACTTACAACAATGCACATTCATAGAAAGATTACAACTCCTTGGTAAAAATGTAATGTGTTACCTAAATCTTATTTATTACCAGTTAGATGCACATCTAATATGTACATGTATACTCAACAATATCTACGGTACATTTGTGTAGCTTTTGTACATTACATTTTGTAGATGTACATGTACAGGTACTGTAAGATTCTTTACAATATAATTTTACATGTATGTAATTATTTTGAAATGGGAAAGACCTTCAGTTTGTGTGCGTGTGTCTACAATTGCATTTTCTAGTCCATCTAGTGTATCTGATTTTTTTTTGGGGGGGGGGGGGTAATTAAGAACCACAGTAAACATACATGTAATTTAGTAATCATGGTTCACAGGAAATCAAAATCATTATCGAACACACACATTAAATAAAGCTTCAGGTAATGTGTTGTACTCTCTGCCACTGCGTGTACATATAAAATAATGATGTAAGATTGAAATAAAAGCATTAGATTACCATTGAATAACAGTATGAGTCTCGTTAACGACTATAGCTTTCATTTTTTCCTGGAACTGGCTTGATTTTAGAGCGCTGCGCCACTTTAAATCTCCGACAAATTGTTCTGGGTTTCCGTATATAAAGTCAAACTCTGTCTTTTCAATCAAATCATTTTCACTATAATCTTTTCCAATACAAGTGGCATTAAAACCCAGTCCTTCCAGTTTCTTACTGTTCTGACATTATTGAAATCAATGGTGCAATAATCACAACACACGAGCCAGGAAAAACTACTGGGATTGCCTCGTAAGTCAACGACTTTCCACTTTCCGTCTTCGTGCCAACAAAGACATCTTTTCCGTCTATAATAGTCGTTATAGATTTGCTCTGATTGTCTGTCAATGAGTTTATATTAAATTTTTCACAAATCTTCGCTTGAAAATCAGCCATATTATAATCTCGAGTCAATTTTCAGGGCATTCAAACGAAAGGAAATGAAAGCCTCGCGTTGATTGGCTGACAATGACATCATTACAAGGGACGTAACTGTCAAAATCCAGCAGGTGGCAGTGCGTGGGAATTACGAAAATCCGTGTAACGATGCCAAGGGTGAAGATGAGTAGAGCGGAACGTAACCCTTGGCTAGCAAAGATGTATTTACATCTGTTTAAATTTAATGAAACATAATCGACGTCTTAAATGACTGCTACAAAAATACACTCCTGTAGCAGTGACGTTTGGAAATTTAACAAAATCCGTGTATATGTAAAAATGAAAGCATTTTTTTTAAACTTTTATAGAAATACGTGGGTTAAAAATATAAAATAAATTAAAGCTAGATTTGCGTCAAGAAGAGCATAGATGATTTTATTTGATTTTTGGTGTTTAACGCCACTTTCAACAATATTTCAGCTATACCATGGCGACCAGTTTTAGTGGTGGAGGAAGCCGGAGTACCCGGAGAGAACTACCGACCATGGGCAAGCAACTGGTAAGCTTTATCACTTGCGGCTGCGAGTCGAGTGCACCCTTTTTTGTCGTATTGGTGATAGGCTTGTATGAGTTGTTAGATCCAACGACCTAACTCATTGAGCCACCCAGGCCCCAGAAGAGCATAGATGAGCCAGTATATTGAAAATGCTTTTAATGGGAAAGCATAATTTTTAACTAACAAAGGACATGTATATGTCATTGTACCTGTATGCAATTATTTATTACAGGGTGAAGAATTGAATAAAGGCTGACACGTTCAAAGATATAGCAGTGGATATTGATGGCGGAAAATGGGAAGAGAAAGAAATTACAGGAAGCTAAGAAAAAATCTGCACAGTTTAACTTCCGAGTGACAGGCAGCAAGTACCATATTTACCTTATAGCGGCTGGGGAAATTACCTCTCTAAACATTCTCGTACATTTTAACATGGGACACATTTACCATCCTATTGTCGAGGTCGTACAGTTAGTTGAATCTGGTAGACAGGTAGGTAGTGGCGATAATGAAGATATAGATTGATTGATTTGATGTTTGGTGTTTAACGCCACTTTCAGAAGTATTTCAGCTATATCATGGTGATCAGTTTTAGTGGTGGAAAAAGCTGGAGAGAACCACCGACCATGGGCAAGCAACTGGTAAACTTTTATCACTTGCGTGTCGAGTGCACCCTTTTTGTAATAAACAAAGCGGGGCGCGAACCCACGGTGTATTGGTGATAGGCTTTGAATGAGTTGCTAGGTGATCCAACTACCTAACTCACTGAGCCAACCGGGCCATGAAGATATAGAAGATTTGCACACATTAAAACCAATGAAGAACGGCAGGATTTATTTCAACAGTGATCATGTACAGAACATGAAGCACTGTCAAAAGAATTCACATTATTTCATCAAAGCCAAAGTTATGGCATCATATAAAGTAGATGTATTTTATGACACAACAGTAACATTATCATCAGTCTGGATTTGTAAACGATGCCTCATGCAATTGTGTTGCTTCAGGCATGGGTAGATGCAACCATGTGTTAGGTGGTGAGATATGGACATGAAATGCACATGGAATGTTGGACGTAAAAGAAAAAAAATCCACAGAAAGCTCAGGATTCTGTGAAACTTTCTGAAATGAAAAAAAAAGGTACATGATAAAATCAAATTTGATCCGAGACCTCCATCACTATGGGAGCCTGGTAAAAATGAATCAAAGCGTGATCTACTGAGGAGTCTAGGTTGTAACAATGACAGTATGTGGAATACTATTCTTTGTCACACCTACTCCGATTTTGAGTTGGATTTTGTAAACAGAAGTTCTGAAAGGACAAAGAAAGTTGCTTCTGAAGAACTTATCTGTAGCCAGTGGAAATGATGCAGTTTTAGTGACTAGTGCTCAGAACAATGAAGGTTGGTTCCTGGAACGGCAACTGAGAATTACTGCATCCCACTGCAAACCAATTAGCACTATTAACTAAAGAACATCTGTAACCACTATTGCCAACCAATTAAATAATATAATGTGGGAAACAAAACCATTACGTAGTTCCGATGTTCTTTATGGTCAAGCCAATGAAAGCAGAGCTAGGTCTGCATATGCTGAAAACATGAGAGCTGGAATTTAAGGCATAAATGTTGAGGACACTGGTTTGTGGGTGCATCCTAAATTTCCAGATTTAGGCTGCAGCCCTGATGGGACTAGTGACCGACAATTGTGAAGGTGAACACCGACACGGACTTCCAGAAATCAAATGCCCAAAGATATTTGAAACTGTGTTGACAAAAAGTGAGGTAGCAAGATTCTGTTTACATTGTAAAAACAATAACATAATTCTATGACGGGCACATCAGTACTAGCACAAGAATCAAATGGGAATACTTGGTTGAAAATGGGGTCATTTTTTGTTGTATGGTCGTCAGTTAATATAGTTGTTGAAAGAATCAAGCTTGATGATAGTTTTGGGAATTCTCTAAGAAGGAAGCTGGTTGTATTTCATCACAAGTATTTTTCAGATGAAAATTCTGAGGGAACTATCACCAATCCAGTTGTCTGTAGACACTGACAATTAATTAAATTAAACAAACGATGCCTTTCCTGGATCTCTGAACATCTTGTGTTTGTATATGATTATTATTGAATTGGCATACTTTGTAAACATTTTACGTACCTACGTGTATATATACACATTTGTGATGATTGATAATCGTGAACTGCATAGGTGGTGAAATGGTTAGCGTGCTCACCTCGAGTGGTGTTGCTCGTGGGTTCAAACACAGATTGGGTCTAATCAAAGACTATGTTGCTTCTCCGCTAAGCACGCAGCATTAATTTAAAATAGTGATTTGTTATTAGTTTTTTGGTGTTTTTCTGCTAAGTGTAATTTGTTAGTAAATGCGCCTTTTTTATTGGTTTATGCAAATAAAATCAAAGGATGTTAAGAACGTTGGTTCCACATTTCAACTTCTATTTAATTATTTATGTAAATCAATGGACAGGAACTCTATGATCTCATTTCATTATCATGTTTTTTCCTTCAAAATATCACAGGTTTAACAAAATTGTCACTGTACATTAGAATGAAAGTTACTGTACATTTACAACAAGCTGTATTAAAACTGCTTTAACACGTATTAGTTTGCCATTGATTGCTTCTTCAACAAAGATATAGTCTAGATTATCCATTGTTAGAAAGTATAACATTATGGTCAGATTCCTGTATCCTCCAAAATCGTAATTCTGACTGCGTTGAATCATTTCATGCAGAATCACCCCACATTAAAAAAGCGTATAGCAGAAGTTCTCAGAGCCTGGTCATTCCTCCGTACAGGAGGTAGATGGTGTTTACAGTCATATAGAGAAAGCACTCAATTTGAGTGAAATATTCAGTGCTGTTAGTCTTTAGGGAGTAATGAGTAAAGTGCGACCGAAAAACATGAACGTTATCCAGTTACAACCTGATTATTTCTATAATTTTCAGACATCAAGTCAGCGTTTCAGATTTGCTAATGTACCTTTCACAAAGGTAAAGCACATAAAACTAGAAGCAGGAAAATGTTATGCTGTTTCATTTAAAGCTTTAATTGATAATGATTATAATGAAGTGTCCATTGTTGTAAATACTACTAGACAAAAGGCCAAACAAATAATAATGCCAAAAATATGCAAACTGTCAAAATCAACTGAGCTCACAAAAGATAAAAAATGTATATGCCAACTAAGAATAGGACATGCTATGAGGTTATGTTAAAAAATCCTAAGTAAATTGAATTGTTAGACTATAAACATGATAGAGGTTATATATTATTTTTAGTTTCAAAGAAGAGCCACCCTTCTATGTCTTCTATCTACTCGTCAGAAGCTCAGCTACTTCCTATCCAAAGGAAAATGGCAATCTTTCCGAAATGTACCGGACCGTCAAAATATTATCCATTCCGGACCGGTTGAGCGGCAATAATTTCCCCTAACACCGGTATTTTGTTATATTGCGATTACTCCCCTTTAAATTGACAAGATGAAACGACAAATCTGATTGGTTTAGAATTTAAAATCCTCTAATCAAAATGCGGGACACATTTGTATTTACGTTTTCACAGTGAAGGATAAAAAAATGTCCTTCATTAGATATTTTGAGGGAGCTCAGCCAGGTAAAAACAGAAAGATAGAAAATGAAAAGACAGAAAAATCAAAAGAATATGAAGCGAGGCGCAAAGAAAGGTCATTTAACCAACAATGGCTCGTTGGAAGACCATGGCTTTCGTTCAACCCGACGGAGAATACGATGACTTGCATCGTTTGTTCAGATCATTATAATAAAAACAAAGATCAACCTTTAGTGGACGATAGAAATAGAAAACATAACCCTTTCATAATTGGTTCTAAGATGAACTATTTAATTTTGAAATGATAATTGAATATTCAAGAGATTGAGAATAAATAATTATACATTTCATGCTAAATTTTTTAATCAGTCATATTTATTAGATAGATTAAAGTCAAATTAGTTCTCAGTTAATGTTCTGGAGTAATACATGTATGTTGCATAGTGCAAAACGAAAACTGTCCTGAATATTTGTCATATTTTACCGTCCGGCAAGTTTTGGTTGGGTCAGGCAAATTTTTTTGCTTGCCTGACCGAATGTCAGGCAAGTGTTTTCAACTTTCGGAAAGACTGAACTGGTTTTCCGAAGGAAAACTATCCAGGTACAAAAGAACACAAGCTAGAAGCAACCAGGCCATTCTGTTTAACCTTTGTGATCAGTATACTGCAGGCAGCATTTCAACAACTAGAAGTTATTAAACTAACTTATTGCTAAAATAGTGTGGCCGTGGCCGTGTATAAGCTGCTTATTGCTACAATGACATTAAGAATTAATTAAATGACATTAGTGATGTTTATTATTTATAATGCAATTTTCTAGTGCTTTGTGTAGTTTATTTTGTAATGTTTGTTGTATATATTTTCTTGTTTTGTATGTTGAACTGGTCTGGAAAGTACATATAGTAATAGATATTCAAAAACCTCTTTGTTATTGTTATTTATATGAGCTACTAATAATGTATAATAATACAAATTCAGATGTCAAAGTACCAGTGGAAGTATCATCTCAACTTGGAAATCATGGGGAAAAAATAAAGGAAACATGGCACATTTATGACTTATTTTATGTCTGTGGTGTTGCATCTTATTGGATGATTAATTTATTTACATGACCAACGGTATCTACATACAAAAGAGAAAAGAACTAAAACTAAAACAAAACAAAACATGTTAACACTGAAAACTAAAGCCAGTTATTAGTAATTCAGGTGTTAAATTGTAAAACATCAGGAATATGCTACATGAGAAACATACACTGAGGTAATAACTTCCTGAGATCGTTAATAATTACTGCAAGTATTCATACGTAGACAGACAGGCCAATTTGGAGTAAATCAGCGCCTGCTATGTTGTAAAAATACAGAAAGGAGTCTCTATGACATTCCCATGGACACCTTTCCGACATCCTAGTATAGGAACTTGATAGTTTCCAAGTCAGTCTACCACACTTCACAAGGGGGGCGAGTTGGAAATATATTTTTTTTACTTGGGGGCGAGTTGGTTGAAAAGGGGCGCGAGTAGGTAGGGGGCGAGTTGACTTGGATTCTATGTTTGTCGATGTATTAATAAACATTTATTAAGTTCTCTAGCTGAAGAAGTACGTTGGACTATATGACAGTAATTACTATTTTTCTTCCAATGTGTGAGATTTAGTTGATCTTTGTGCACAAGAAAAAAAACAAAAACAAAAAAAGATGTAAAAGAAAAAGGGGGTTGCGCCTGTAGTAGTTATCCCCCTTATGACAATATTGTATTGTAACCTGGCCTTTGACCTTGATTATAATTGTATCCGCCATTGGTGAATAAACGTTGCAGTTCAGCTATGTGTTCTTTCTGCCTACTGGCGTTGCCATGCATGTAGTACTAGAACATCTTTCCAAAATTCACTTTTACAATTTTCTAAAGAAATTTCAAAATCTACTTTTTTTGCTTAATTTTATCACTATGAATAGCTCTACGAATCCATGTTGATTTCAGTGAGTTAATAAAAGCAGTCAGGTTGATCGTTTTAATGCCACCATTTGTATAACAATTTGCAGACAATCAGGGAAAAATCATACTCAAATTATTTCAAACATGACTGGTCCGGTCCCACTACTAAAGAGGGTTAACATAACCATACTCAGACACAAACACAATTATTTTAAAGACTTGTCCACTGAACAACTCAATGATATGAACATTCCAGAGTCAGCCAGACCCATCTCACCATCTCTAACTCATGAGATGTACCAAACACACATTAGAAAGAACGAAATATGAAGAAACAAGCGTTTTGATTTCTGCATTGCATCAGCAATAGCAGAAAATGCACCTGTGCAAGTGTAACGGTTTATATTTTCGGCCGTGAAATTTCATCCAAAATATTAGGATCATAAGATAAATAACATATTTTTAACGAAATAAATGATTTCCTTTTTAGAATTTTATTAATACTTATATACATAAGAACGGATACGGGGTAATGGTATGAGCACATCACAAAATCACTATGCAACAACCAATACACATATTTATTTTCGCTGTATCAGATTTTTGTAATACTTCAGTGGGCTATTATAACCAATCTTGTTTATCTTGTGGTTTGTATTTATGTTACCATTATTTCATATGCATACATGTATATTTTATGGATTTTTTTATTCTTCAGATGGGCTACTGACTTCAAAGACAAACTCTTATGTGGTGAAATACCTTCACTGACAAAGGCAAAAGACATCGCTACAGTACATTGGCGCAATTACTCTCCTCAGTATGACAGCAAACGTGCTGTCCAACAACCAACAGCAAACTCTGGCACCGGACATCGAGGGAAACGCAGCAGACAAGATGATGAAACCCAGTACCAATACAGGAAACGGAAAGCAGAACAGGAAAGATTACAAACACCAGAAGAGACCCAACATCCGGACGCCAGAATGGGTTGATTTGCAAACCTGACCCAAAAAATAATAAATATAAAATATGGTTTAATATTTTCATAAGTCAAAAGAGTTATTTCTCCCTTTTTCATTCATTTACTACAAAACTACTTGAAAATCAACATTCTTTGCAATCCTGACCCTAAAAATAAACGACCAATCCTATCGCACGTAGGAAATCGACCTCGTATTGACATGTAAACATGATAGAGGAAGTCTTCGGATATTGCAAATTCTGTGAAGCATTGCTTTAAAGTTGTAGATAGGTAAAGATGATGACAAAAAAGGAATCGAATATCAAAAATATATTTATTAAGCTTCAATTGGGTACCAATATTACGGTGCTAAAATGAAAATCCTCATTTTACAAGAAAAATGAAAATATTTAGGAAATATGTATGATATATTTTAAAATACTAGGCATAAAATATTTAGAAAATGAATGACTTTTTTTTCTTACTGAAATTAGCTTTGTTACATTTTTTTGGATTTTGCATGGTTTTCTGTGAGACAGACACTTAAGACAATTATCTGACCCCTCTGATTGCCAAAAAAACACTTTTTATAATATAAAAGAACCTTTTGTATTTCATTAAACACCACCTTTTCTGCCAAGCCTAGAGTTTACTTTATTTATTGCCCTTTTATACAAGAGCAACCAAATTAAGCTAAATACTTTAAATGTTAGTACGTTAACAAGATACTACTTTTGTCAATATTTATTTTGATTACATTGTCAAACTTCCGGGAGCACAGACTATCAAAAATTTCTTTCAATACGTATTAGAGCATGTACATTTGTATCCTGTTTAGGACATCGTACGTTTTCAATCGTTTACTTTTATTGTATTTTTTTTAAATTTTTTTCGGAGGTGGCCAACATTGAAGCAGACCGTCTGTCTCGGTCTATGAATATAGATATAGAATGGAAATTAAACGAGGATGTATTTGAAATAATAGATTATTTATTTGGTCCTCATGATATAGATTTATTTGCATCAAAGTTGAACAGTCAATTGAAACGTTATTATCAATATTTACCTGATGAAAATGCTGAGGTAATAGATGCTTTCACAACACAATGGACTGATAATAATTATTATTGTTTTCCTTCTTTTAGTCTGATAAGCAGAATTCTTCAAAAGTTGAAAGCAGACAAGACAGACATAACATTAGTGGCGCCACTTTGGCCAACGCCACACTGGTTTCCCCAACTGTTGCACAGTATAGTGAAAGACTCATTCATAATACCAAAACAGGACAGGCTTCTCTATCAGCCGAAACAACCATCGGTGGTACATCCACTTGCGAAAATGACTTTGGGAGTTTTTCGGATATCTGGAAATCTTTGCAAAACCTTGGAGTATCAAGAGACACTGCGCACATTCTCATGTCGTCATGGAAATCATCAACAAAACAACAATATTGGACATATTTCAGAAAATGGATGCTTTTTTGTGGTCAAAGGAAAATCAGTACATTTGAGGCTTCTAAATTAAATGTTTTAGAATTCTTAACAGAATTATTTAAAAATTCATTGGGTTATAGTGCTATAAATACCGATAGGTGCATGTTATCATCAGTACTGTCTATCAGTTCGGATAAAACAGTGGGTCAATGGCCATTAGTGAAACGCTTCATGAAAGGTGTATATAATTTAAAACCGTCTTTACCTAGGTATCAACAAACTTGGAGCGTAGAAATTGTGTTGAAATATTTACAAACATTACATCCTGTACATACCCTATCGTTGCGTTTTTTATCATATAAATTAGTAACTTTATTATTGTTATTAACTGGACAGAGGGTTCAAACTATTCATCGTACAGATGTAGATCATATAAAAATTAAGGAAAATAGGATTTTCATTGAAATTCGGGAATTGTTGAAAAGTTCAAAACCAGGAGTTCATTTAGAACCAATAGATTTGCCAGCATATTCTGAAGATAACTCCTTGTGTATTGTACATGTGTTAACAGAGTATATAAATAGAACAGAATCAATTAGGACAACTAACAAATTAATTTTAAATTGTATGAAACCATATAACCACGCATCAAAAGCGACCATAGGTCGATGAATAAAAACAGTGCTTAAAACAGCGGGTGTTGATATAAATAAATATAAACCACATAGTACTAGGTCGGCCAGTACGTCAGCAGCTGTGCGAACTGTAAATGTTCCAATTGATAAGGTTATGAAAGCAGCTGGGTGGTCAAATGAATAAACTTTTAGGAAATATTACAATAAACCTGTAGTTAATTCAGAAAAGGAATGTTTTAGTCATAAAATTTTGCAAGTTGTAAAAACATAGCTTATGACCAACACACACATGTTCATGAGTGTTGATACTGTACATGTAATAATATTAGTTGATATAGCATTAAAGAAGTACTTAATTGTTACAAAATTTTATAGAATTGGTTCTTTGCTGATCGCAATTGTTACAAGTGTAACACTAAGGCACATGATCTCTAAAATATCATGGGACTCTCAACATAATTGATTTAATAAAATTGTCAAATTAAATAAGGCTTGGTAAAGCCGTAATTTGATTAAGATTTTATTAAATCAATGTTATGTTCAGAGTTTACATGCCCACCTCTAATCCCTCCCATATTGTGTCATGTGCACTTAGTTTATCTCTGAAAAGTGACCTCATAGCCACGCATGCGCATCTCATGTAAACTCTCAACATAACATTGATTTAATAAAATCTTAATCAAATTACGGCTTTACCAAGCCTTATTTAATTTGACAATTAAAAGTAACAGTTACTATTTTATTTATTTAAAGTCTCTTAAACTTTAACATTTCAATTAATGTAACGGCAGTTTTTCGATTAACAAACAATTTCACGTATATCAGTTTTTTAGCAGTGGCGCGAGCATGCGTAAAATAGCTATTTCCGGAGATAAACAAGTAAATGGCTAATAAATCTGTGTTGAGCTTAGGTGGAAATATTTCTAATTTGGTGAGTTTTTATGTAATTTATTATTTGAAATGAAACACGTTCACATATCTTTGACTGTGTTTTAACTTTTTTTTAATTCAATTTGCTTGGTATAGAACTCACAGGGGCTAGGTGCGTCGGAAAAAAACTATATAATACAAGGGGAGGAACTCACTTGCTTCCATTTTTTCAAGTGGTCGTGTTAAATTGATCTTAACTTCGGAACGCCTAAATATTTTCAAATACTGTTTGCAGCAGTCGAAAGTCAAATAATTTTTCGTTCCAAAGAGACCCCAATTGTTAGTGTAGGCATCCGAAATGCTGAGGTATCATACACGAACCAAAACAAAAGTCGGACAAATGATGGGTTGACCACTTCACATCTGTGTACAGACTTTCCCATGCGTAAACGAGTCATTTTGACTAGCTAAATGCTTTCATCCATTCAAATTACGTTCAAATATCTTACCTTTCGCCAATGTATATGCCCTTATGTCTGTTTTGAAAGAAATCCCTTTTACATCCTTCCCAAAGACCATAGACTTGAAAATTGAGAGAGTTATAACGGGCTTTTGATTGGCTGAACATATTGACGACCTTCACCTTAGAGTCCAGCAACTTTTTCGGAACATATCTAGACTCTACATGTCTTTTGACCAAAAGGTACGTAGGTTTCCAAAAGTAATATTGGTGCCTATATTATAAAGTCAGAAAAAATAGGAAAAAAATCACACCAAAAAGTTTCCCAAATATGAATCTTGTTACCTGGTAAATGTCATTTCTATTAAGAACTGAATACATTTAGTTTTCTTTTCAATTATCACCATCACAATTACATTATGAGCATGTACTTTATGCCACATAACATAACAGAAAAAAAAAGGGGGGGTGAGAAAGGGCATAACACTGTCAATTGCTTATATCTAATTTGGGAACAACAATTTCGTGCCACATAAAAGAGTAATTGATAAAGCTGCTAAAATGATTTTTAAAACATATAATGAATCTGTAATTCAAAATTGAAAATCACAAAAAGGACATCTGCTGATTCAGGGGGAGGGGGGCTAAACATAATATATTGGATCCAAGCCTAAAGGTTACACATGTCCCTTGCAACCATATCTGATAAGTTTAGCAGTTGCTTGCCCAAGTTGCAAGTTGACCATGGCTTCCTCCAACAATAAAACTGAATGATATTTATAATAACGTCTCATATATAGAGGAAAGGTGTTTAAAATAAACCGGTGCAAAATATCAGAAGTTAAAAAGTAATTTAACCATATTATTAACATGAGATGCTAACTGAATACAATCATCTGGTGGCAGTCCTGCTTTTTTCTACAATTTTGGTTTGGATTTGTATCTATACCGTCATATTAAATGCTGATTTTTCTATTTGAATGCACCTTATGATCAAAGTTACTGTACCTTTGCTGTGTCTTTAATTGGATTGCATATCTGTATAGGGCACTGATGAATAAACTGCTGACAAGTCGATTTTAGCCTGTCCAAATACAGATATGGTATAAAATAATGGATTTGCTCGGGGAAAAGCACTAGGACTCATTTTAGCATGAATTAATCTTCTGGGGCTTCTGTTTGCCTGTCTTAGTGAACTAGAAACCATGCCATCTAAATATGCTGTAGATTTCCAGTGTTGAAGACCTCTGGTTAGATTTTGTCTGGCATCAAAGAGTTGTCAAATGATGAATATAGACATGCTGTATAACTGTTGTTCTGAAATTGATACTTGTCAAGTTAGATGGATGAATCATTACAATTTCTCATTTCAAGGGCAATAACTTTCAAAGGGTCATCTAACAATCAACACATTTGTTTTCTTTCACTTGCATGTATCACATATGTATTAAGCATTCTTTTTTTTAGAATCTTCTCCATTTAAAACCGTTAGGCCTGCACAATTGCGGTGAAACCATTTACTGCACGAATCACAACTTATCCAGTCCTTGGATGAACTTTCTTTTTTTAAACAAACTGTACAGATATCGTCATCCAGTTCAGTCTCAGAGCTAACTGTATGTGTGGCTAATTGTGTTTCTCTTGTCTGTGGTGTTGTTACATTGTCGGTTGTTTCTTCCTCTACATGCATGTTTGTTGATGAACTCGGAACACTTTGGATCTGAGCTTTGGTTTAAACATGCTGGCTTTATCTCAGTAATCTGGCGATTTAGCTGCTTTATAATATTATCCTTATTTTCAGTAATTTTTTCTTCATATTGTATGCCTTACACAAAGACATTAACTCCTTCTTCTTAAAAGTACAAGGTATTTTGAATTCTGTAAAATCAATCCTTTTAAAATCTGGTGAGAAATTGATTTCCCCTCTAAATCATTCACAGTAAAATTAAAATAAATTTTTGAACCTTTGAGGGCTTTGGATTTTGCTTTTACTTGAATCTGTTTGGGATGTGCCATTTTTTTTTCAACAAAGAGAGTTTGTAAGAAGTCTTTTCGATACTGGTTTAACATGACTAATAGAAAGTTTCTAACCATATATTTCTTCTATTGCACATACTCTATCAACAGTTTCTGACAGTAAGCAATCCACCGTTGATACAGAATGAAATTCTTGCACATGACATGATGATGCGATAACAACACTTTTTTTATATAGTTCAATAGATTGGACTAATTGTTCTGATGAAATATTGTGAATGTGAGATCCGTGTCCATTGAGATGTTCATCAACTAGACTTACTAGGCAATGTTCACACAAATCAATGAAAAATATAAATAACTCATCAGTGATATTTGTTAGTCCTCTTGACACATTTTGTCTTTGGGCTGTCTCAAGTAAAGTTTCTGGATATTTAGTGTGTAATTGCAATGAAGTTTCACTTACTCTCATCGTGGCAATTATCTGTGTTATAACACTTGACTTTTTATACTGTGCTTGATCTTTGGAAGAAGCTTTGTAGCATTTATTAAACTGATGTTTATATCTTATTTTTGCTAAGCAAAATCCACCAACATGCCTAACTTTTCCTAAACCTGCAGTGGGAATTTCTGTCTGCAACCGGATATTTTGCTTCTTTTACCTTTAAAACAAATGTTCTAACAGCTACTGTAAATTGATAATCTATCTGAGATAGGAGTTATATTGGGAATATTGTCCACCATTAAGAAAGCTCTTGCTGTATATGTCGTGCTTGTTTGGTGTTGAAGTCATTTTGAATAAAACAAAGTCAGTTTATCTGGAGTAACACTAACAGCAGAAGTTTCAGGGGTGTCTATGTTGAAATTCCTCATAATATAATATTTGTGAATTCTTTTACTTTTTCCTCATTTTGCTGGTTTAAACTTAAGCAAGAAACTATTTCATTAATTTCTGATTGTATTGAAGTTAATGGATCGTCATATTTTAATTTGGAAATAATATCTTCGACATCAATTCCCAGATGGTTCTTTCATTCACGCATGTGTCAACAAATAAAATTATCTGGTTGAATTCATTATCAAATTCATCTTCCCTATATTCGTCGGCAGTTTCATTTAAAAATTCATCCATAGAGAATGGTGTCATGAGCTCTTCTACAATTTCCTCCCTATAACAGATAGTGGAAAAACATATTATTACACCTATAAACGCAGACATATCTGGACATAAGGCCAATTAAGCTTCAGGTATAGATTTGCATCCACATTCCAATTTAAAAACTGGGCAGATGAGGGAATTTTATTTTAATTTTTTTCGCTTTAAAATAATCAAAAACTAGAAAAAAAAGTATGAACCCGCACTTGATAATTATGGACAAAGTTGTTTTGTTACGAGTGATTTAAAAAAAAATAAGTGTGTCTGTAAGACACAAATGATGCCCCTACCTGACCATAAGAAATTATAAACAAGTCAAAAACTGTAGTAGGAGCCATACAAACTATGTTTCCATTATGTAGCTTAGTAAGAAGGAAATGAAGTCCAACTACCTGTCATTTTGTGAATATTTGACAAAAATCATCACCCCCTGACTTTTTGTCGCGGGGGAATAAAAACATGACTAAATCCAACTACCTGTCATTATCAAATATTTGATGAAAGCTCCAAAACTGTAGGAGGAGATAGCCGGACAAACCATGTATTTATATCCGGACGGACGAACAAAACGACAAAGTCCAACTACCTGTCATTTTGAGAATAATTGAAGATAAACTAAATCCTGTGAACATGCACACCTGCAGTATGTGTATAAACATCCTACACAATATTAAAGCCGTAGCTCTAAAACTGTAGGAGGAGATAACCGGACAAACCATGTATCTATATCCGGACGGACGAAGAGACGCATAAGGATAAATTAATATGCCCCCCAGACTCTTCGTCGCGGGGGCATAAATATTTTTAGTATTATTGTAAAATGTAAATAAACACAGGAATATAGAAAGTATGTAATATTGGACTTTGATTCGACAAATTCTGGAAATTATAATTTTTAAAAAATATAAAAAGATTGGGGAGGGTTGATTTTCAAGGGGCTGGTGGGGATGAACATCATTCATTTCATTTTGATTGGCCTAAGCTACATGACTTTACACAGGGGTGTTATGTTTGATTAAGGAGGGGCATTAACAAATTAGGTACTTAAGGAATGTTTATTTTAAAATCCAGCACAGGTAGACTAATGAAAAAAATTACATTCTGACCCCAATATAGTGGCCATTCAACGAATAATAAGCCTAAAGGCCAAAACAATATATGACTGTTTCCTGCCTCGCTAATGTAACCCTAATTATTTTCGTTAAAAATGCATACGCTAGCTATAACACAGTCAATGGTAATTTGGGCTTAAGCATCGTTAGTTTAGATTGCTTCCCCATTCACTCAATATTTTTCAAACAAGAAAATTAATTTTCCTATTACCTATAACCATATTTTTTCAGCTGTGAGGCAGGAAACAGTAATTTGCGTTTGCCTTGTCTTGGGGCCATATGCAGATCGCCGTTAAGTGTGGACTTTTGTCACTCGACGTCTGGACATCCCTTTTCCCGGTTGATCCCCCTTTTTCCACAAAGTTGAATTTCACTAAATTTATTTTTTCCCCTTAAATACGTGTATTCTGGACCCCCCTGTTTATTATTTTCCCTTAAATGCACGTGTATGTTTAATGTATTCAAGGGGAAACAATTAATTCAGTGAAATTCAACTTTGTGGAGATAGGGGGATCCATTTGGAAAAGGGGAGTCCAGATTACACGTATTTACGGGTGAATTTTTTTTTTAGTGAATTTCAACTTTGTGGAAAAAGGGGGGTCAACCGGGAAAAGGGAGGTCCAGACGTCGAGTGCCTGTGTCGTTGAAGACTGTAGGGTGATCTCTGTACGAGACATTGTATTTTCTGTGTGTTTTGTGGATCATTGTCTCATGGACATTTATCCCACATTTCTATATTCCTCAGACATATACTTTACCACCACAAAAATCACCTTCATGAATTTACTAATTATTACATCTTTTTGTAGGTTGGTGTCAAGAATAAGAGAAAATCATGAAGGAAATGAAAGTCAGGAACATTTGCAAGTTCATTACAGACTGGAAATGTTTGACAGTGGATTGAATGTTGAGAAAGAAAACAGTGGTGTATTCTCCAAATATATTATTTCTGTATTTCCACGTTAAAATTGAACGCCTTGGGCAAGGTAAAGACAGAAAAAGGTTTTATGTAGGAATAGAATGAAAACCACTATTGCCATTACATAACTTATCTGACGGACTGTTTTGAAAACATTGTTCAGTGTATACCTGATACGTACACTGTTATGGAAGCTAGTGAAATATATATCCGATGTGAAAGCAACACATCTTACAAAGCCAATGGACATGCAGTTAAAAAGTGCATCATTTTTTTCTTCTGATAATACATGGAAATTACAAATTGCTGATAAAAACATAGATCTGAAGTCTCTACTGATAAGTAAATAAGGGTAATAAAAAAATTACCGAACACAGAGCAATCTTCCAAAGGGAAATTCAAAACTCATAAATCAATAAACAGACAAAATTAGTCAACAACCGGGAAACTGGAAAACCGCAATGGTCCTGACTTGGTACAGGCATTTCTAAAAAAAATGGTGGATTGAATCAGATTTTACGGCGCCAACCTCTCTCTTCCATTACGGTTCAAAGGTTCCCGTTGTCACTAAAACAGCGGTAAGTAATACCTACCAATTTACAAAGGAACACATTTCTGTTATTTTTGAAACTGTTCAAAAGGTCAAAATATGTGAAGGCGTGACAGTCACAAAATCAGTGACATGCAGTAGATTCCATACTTAGAAGAACGATGGGAAAATACACTTGATGAGCAAATCTAATATCTGTCATTTGTTAATTTTATTTCAACAGTCAGCATTTGTAGGACATGTCAGAAAATGACATTAGGTGGAGTGTCTAAAGAGAAAAGGAATCTAGATCCTAAAACCAGAAAGGTCATTGCAGATGACATCACAAAACTAATTCCTAATGCAACAAAAGACATGGTCACACTTCTACCGAGTCAGGCAAATAATGCAGGGAGCGATCCAATGGGAAGACAATTGCCAAAAGATATCATTTCTATATGTTTACAACTATATAATCGCAGCCCCCTTGGTTACAATTCTTTATGTGACAGTGGAATTCTTATTTTACCATCGCCATCATTGCTTGTTCTGTATAAAAACAGTGTCCATCAGCAAGTTTGGTTTCACACTGAAATATTCAAATGGATGCATACAGAGGCTAAACGTCTTAAAATTCCCACTGAGGGTTGGACGGAGGGTATAGTCATTGATGAAATGTCAATACAGGAAGACCTTCAGATATGTAAATCAGGCGATGGGATTGAAGTTGTCGGCTTAGTCGACCTTGGCGAGGAAGGGAATATTTGCAAAACACTTAGGGTTGGCAAGAAGGAAAAACAGTTAGGGAATCATGTATGCCAATTTGTTTTTCTTGTACTGGCAGGATTTAGATTCCCATTTGCACATTTTGTTTCAGATTAAATACAGGTTTATGACCTACATACTTTATTTTGGGAAGCTAGTGATAGGTATGACAGGTCACGCAATTTTTATTTCGAATCGACGTCATTTTTTAATGGGCATTTTTAAAACATGCTTACTGTCATAAGTTTGTCCCAGCTACGTAAAATTTGGAAGTTATTATCCCTGTTTCATTTTTTCAGCGATACCAATCATGACTATTAAATTGAAACATATTTTCTTTAGCAAATGAATAGTTTTGATAAAAACGTCATTTGTGATTCTGCGACGTTGGCATGACCACATTTTTAATTATGTGAATTTTGGCAACGCGACTTTGTTGACAAATCTGATAATGAGCCTGACAAGCTAGAGACAAGATCCCGGGCTCAAAATGAAAGAAATTTTTATCAATTGTCCGAATATACCATGTAGCAATTTATATTTATATTCCTTGAGACAACAAATTTTAAAATAACG
Organism: Gigantidas platifrons; assembly: GCA_002080005.1. Lineage (NCBI taxonomy): Eukaryota > Metazoa > Mollusca > Bivalvia > Mytilida > Modiolidae > Gigantidas > Gigantidas platifrons. Next base: position 40,517 of record MJUT01025190.1, read on the forward strand.
GAAAAAAGTCGTCGTTGACACGGTTTCGAAAGACCGATTTTAATCCAAAACATACGAAAATGATCTGGAGAACATTTTCTTTCACGTGAACAAAGCCCGATTGACCATAACCTTGTGGCTCATCATCAGAATTGATGATAAAGTCCGATGCACAACGAAAAGTCTGCTGCAACGTGACGATGCGTTGTCATGCTTCCCTGCTAAACAACAATGGCCGACGTTTCGATCATTAAAAATCTGGAGGAGTTTGGCTTCACATGTGTGAAAGCAAGCCAAATACTGAACAAACAATGTTCTAAAAGTAAGTAAATTAATATATATTTAATATTTAGCAAACTTTTTTAAAGATAATGTTGATTTTTAGGGATATTTTAATCTTTACTTGTATCATATCGATAAATCTATGTTTTGAAAGAAAAGGAGCTTGTTTTATTTAAAATGGTCAATGAGTAATGTACATATTTATTAAGAAATGCTTGCATGTACCTGGGGATTGAAAGATAAGCCCAGCCCCTTTAATTATTGATAGTTGTTACCCAACCCCTAATCCTAGTAGTGGGAAGAGGGTAGAAGAATACAGGTGAATTTCAAAACATGCATATATATTTTGCATACGTTTGAAATCACCATGCCACCGGAGGGGGAGTCCTCCGGTAGCGGAGAACCTATGCCCAATTTTTTTAAGGTTGAAAACTTAAAGCTCCATGACGCCCTTCTGATCTTCACCGATTAAATGTTTGGTGGAATGAAATCGGGTGGCGAAGCAGGACATGCTTTACCTTTCCGGAGCACCCGATGTAATTACTGGTTTTTACTGGAGTTCGCATTGTTCAGTCTTTCATTTTTTTTTCTCTGTTATGTTTCACGTCCTGTGACCTTGTTTGTCTCTGTCTTAATGTCATGCCTTGTGCCTTGGATGTATGACTTTTATCTGGTGCTTTTGTCTATGGGATTGGTATCTTCTAGTTGTAGAAAAACTTTGAAAATCTAGTGTTACCATTATTTTTTATTTTATTTTTCAGGTATATCAGCTTCATCAGTTACAGTGTCCATGTTTTATATCCTCTACTGTGAAGCACAGAAGTATTCTTACCCATATAAACAGATCGAAGAGGGCTTAAGACATGCTTGCCCAGATTTTGATTCACCAAACAAAGGGAGCAACATTACTAGATTTGTTCTGAATAATGTAGAGGTCTAGAAATATGACCAAGCCTGATTTTTCTATGAGCAATAATACTCGCAAGTCATTTGGTCCACTGTGCGACAAATATGGAATTTACTTGGACGTCATCAATGCCAATGAAGTTACAAATTTGCCATTTACTGTTGTTAAATGATGAGACCTGTAAATTCGTGTGATCGGAGGTGTACAGGTGCGATGGACCGATAACCACAAGCAAAATTGTCATGAACAGGCTGAATGACAGGAGTTTGCTAATAAATGAGTCAGAGACAATAATATAATCGAAATTGAATATGGCCATATAGATGTATGCAAGAGGATAATAGCTCCGCGTGCAATTACTGTTAAAGTCGGTGGAAAAACTTGCATAAGTACAAAAATTACATAATCACATTTTAAAAGGTAAACAAATGATGGAAGCTCAAATTTAATTACGTATGTTTCACACTTTGTTTTTATATACATACACATTTTTGTATATTAAAATATATCAACAATAATACAACGTGACTTACGGTCGACATGGCGATGTTTTTTTCTGCAAGGGTAATTTTGTTGTTTTTTCCTAGAAATGTGCTAGTCAGCCTGCAATTAATGTGGATACTGTAGATATATTTATTAGTTTGATTTTATTGGACATTTATCCAGTGATAAATTGGACTGATTAGTTGTGAAATAGTAACTTTTCCTACTTTTGGTGTGACACGAGCAGTCGTCTTATCGGCGCCATATTGGTTTTTCAAGACCAGGTGTATTAATGTCAGTCTGCAAAACGATAAAAGAGTATAAGAAACTCTACTATCTTTGTAAAAGTACGGAATTAAAGAAAGAGAGACTATAATTTTGACTGACAGTAAAGGTCTGTGCCTGGAAAATATGGTCCCGGACTCGGTCAAGAATAACATAAAAATCGTAGCTCGAAGTGGGATAACGGTAACGTGGGACAACCATACACAAAAACTACTGATAATCCTATAAACCAGTGATCCTGATATGGTTGGGGACGTGTGCAGTAACATTTAAGGACGGGAAGTATATTAGAGTTTGGAATTTCCCATACCAAAACGTTGAATATACTTTAACTGAGTACAGAGGTCTCCTCTGAAGACATGATTTTTTTAATGAAGGCATGGGTTTATCTTTTAATTTCTGATACCATAAGCATTTGTGGAAATATCAAAGTCTACTACTGATGCAGGCATCTTTGGAAAAAATTGATTTAAAAAAAAATTAATTGATGATACAGTGGAACCTGTCGAATCCGACACCTGAGTATTCCAGAATCCTGTATAATCTGACACTTTTTGTTGGTCCTAACTTTGATTCTTTCATTGTTTTTCAACCTGTGTATTCCAACAACCTGTCTTATCCGACATAATTTTCTGGACCCACGGTGTGTTTGGATTAGAAAGGTTCCACTGTAATAAAACAGTTTAATTATTTATATTAGAAGAACTATTTAGTTTTTTCTGTGAATTGATTTGAAAAAAGGTTAAATTTGCTCCAGCTACATTTGCAGTTGAATCTGATATGGTCAATGGCATTTTGTAGAGAATATTTATTTCAATGTTTTGTTTCACAAACTTGGTAGACATTGATGTTTATTGTACCTTATTTTAAATATATATAATATGCATTATTTTTATATGGGTGCAGTACTTCGGATCTTTTCAATTCACACTCAATTGACAAAACAATTATCATCTGATCTTATTTGTAGTGTGAGGTGGATGACAAAATGCTGATGACCAATGTTTACACAGTATGGCCAGGCTGCACTCACGATGCCCGAGTATTACTCTATTTTTTTTCAACTGGCTTAACACGGGTTGACTGATTACAGGAATGTCGTGTATTTAGGAGGGTCAGGTTACCTGATCAATTTCATTTATACAGCTATATTCAATCGTGCGTGTATGATCCAATCTGTGTATTTAAAGTTTTAATAACCCACACAATACACCCTTGTGCGTTCTATTCCTTTTGTATGAATTGATTTCGGTGACACTGCTGAATACAGTTCAATAATGTCAATAACGGGAATTGCCCTGTACATACACAAAATAAAATCGAATGCTCTCATGTAAATTTAAAGTTCAACTCCGCCCGACCAGTTATATAAAATAGAGTAATACATATTAAGAAATTCTAGTCTCTACCAAAGAGCAGAGATAGGGGAGTCAATACTCATCACATTTTTGGAGACAGTGGTTATCCCTTATGGAACTGGCTAATAACACCATTTAAAAAAATTTGAATTTAACGAGACAACAGACTCGGTTCAACATGAGGCTTTCATCTGTTCGTCAAAATGTGGAGAGGGTATTCTGCCATCAAAATGGGAGGTGTCGACGACTCCTTGATGTTCCACTTCATAATGGTGAAGACATATGTAAACTAATTTATGCAGCATGTATTCTGCATAAATTTTGCATGCTTCATGATGAAGACGTGAACGAGTTGATGAAAACTTGTAATATATTTCCACTTTTATTACATTGAATTACGGTATAAAATTCCAACTTGTAAATAAATGCAGTCACATGGTCATAAAAATATGGTCACACAAAATGCAAATTGATGCTCACGGACTCATTGTTATATCACGTTTATACATATGACATTTATAACGATATCCACAAAGACAAACATTTGTTTGATTTTTTCAACTACGACAAGAGTGGTCCAATGTATGGCACCACAAATACTAAAAAAACCAAGGCTCTTTAACGACCAAACTGTTCTTAACCAAATACATTCCGAAATGTATAGAATTCAGGTAGAACCGAAACTGGAGAAAAGCAAAGGTACAGTTGATGTCATAGACGGTAAAAGCGGGGAAAAGCTCACATCAATATACACAAATTTACTAAGATTTAATATTTAATGAATTATTCATTTTATTGAAAAGTCAACAGCCAAAGAATAACTAATCATTCTCTGTCTTCCAAATTTTTCACCAATATCATTTCAATATTATGATTGACTTTAACAAGTTTCTGACAAAAAAAAACATGTCTATGATGCACACACTATTAAATGAAGCATTATGTCTTGACAAAACAACAGCTCAGTAAATCATGACGTGCATATGTTATTCAGTTGCACGGAACCACAGATTCACACAAATTTGTCAATGAACAAATCTGTTACAATTTCATCGTTTCCCTTGTTGCTCTGCAAACTCAATAAATAGTGTATCCTATAAGATTGTATATTTATTGGGTACCAGGCCAAACACCCTCTCCACATGTATGCGAATATGTGCTATTTTTCTGGTAGACTAATGGGCGAAAGTTGACGTCTTCCTGGTTTAAATGTATGGATATTTACTTCTGCACACACAAGAGTCCCACACCTTCTGATACATCGAATTATGTCCGCTCAATCAACGTCTCCGGCAAACGTTTGGACAGAAGACCACAATTTACTGTTATTTTTGTGTCACTGGCTCTTCCATCCCAACCTTTTGATGAGAAAGATACAGCTCATTGTGGGGTTATCCCTATTAAATACTTAATAGTATTGTGATGTTCGTCTAAGCTCGGGCAAGTAAGTTTGACGGTCGGTCTTCAAGTCCACAACTTTTCCTAAATTCCATCGGCATTGTTAATTGTAACTGTTCCCTGTCAGGCCAAAAATAGAAAAGACTTCATTTTTCAATTCAATTTTAAAATCATAAATTTTCCAAATATGTGCAGCAATATACCAGCTTCTCATGCATATGGTGTTTACATCTCGCAATTGATTCGTTATGCAAGGGCCAATAGCAATTATTCTGATTTCCTGAAACGTCATCTGTATCTGAGAAACAGACTACTGCACCAGGGCTATAAAAAGATTCGCCTTATAAGATCTCTTAAAAAGTTTATATTCCGCTACCATGATCTTGTCGAAGTATATTCTGTCTCTGCAGAGGCATTAGGGATCATAGATTAATTCTAACCAGGATGCTTGCAGGATCCTGGCAGCCTGCTGCCAGAGTTTAGAAGTCCTCTTATCAGACATTAAATGTCATGTCTACCAATTAATCACAAACAGTAGCAATGATTTAATATTCAGGNTTAGTGAACGATTGATTTTCATGAAGTGAAACTGTATAAAGACAAGGAAATCAACAAAAATATGCTTTGTCAATATGTGACGTTAAAGTGTTTTTGCCATTTACTGTGAATTTAAATAATTTTAAATTGGAGTTTATACAGATTATCCCAACACATTACCTCTGAATTTTACCTTTTGGTTCTTGGGGGTTCCATTAGCTATTTTTAGACAATTGGTATCCAATGAGGATGAAGATTACAGGGGTTGGGGATATCAGTTTCTTTTCAGGAAGCAGTGATTCAGCAGCAGACATTTTGCTTGGATTTTGTTATTTTGTTATTTTTTTTCTTTCGCTTGTTATCTACATTACACGTCGTTTACATTTATTCAAATTTTTGATACTCAGACGTATTGTGAAGTCTTGCCACTTTATTAACTATTTTAAAGCATCGAAATTGCCTTTTTCCTTTGATTTATCGTATTGATTAACAGTATAACTATAAACCGTGTGTCTTGCGTTTTCGACAATCTCGTATCTGGATCGTCACTTTTAATCACAGATATTTGATTTCATGGATTATAATATTTATATCAGGTCTGTCAATTTGGTTACTCTTGATTAATGTAACTGTTGTACTGTTGTGTTTTGACTTACGCATTCTCATCAACATTATGGGTCCGGTTCGTGGGCGAAATAGAATCGGTCATTATGACCCTGAATTACTTGAAAATTGGACTCTTGCGAGATTAAAAGAAGAGCTTAATAAAAAAAGGTGTCCGATTTCCCAAAAACGCCAGGAGAATGGCGCTGGTACGTCTTCTACAACTTAATACAGGAGAAAATGCGGTAGCAACACAAAGAAACAATAATTCTTCAACACGTGGTGATCATATGGACATATATAGTGGTGCGCGATCACATGATTCTACACAAAACGCACGTGGCGATGAATCTATGTTTGGAAGTGTGGTATCCCAGGATGCATCACTGATTAACAATGGCGACACAGATCACAACAGAGTGCTGGTCGGCTTAGTTTCGAAACTATCTTCGACCGTTCAAACATTGCAACAAAATGTGTCAAGTTTGACAATTAAAGTAAATGCATTAATTACTGAAAGACCTGAGCTACCAGGTCAGGATAGGATGGTCGAGCCTGTCGTTAATAGAACAACGACTACTAATTTAGATCAAAACTCCACTGCCGGGAGCACTCAGTTCAACCTAGAAACGGCATATAATGCCTTGAGGAGACCCGTGCCAAGTGCGGCAGCAGGAAGTGAGGAACAGTTGGGAAATGTCAGCAGTTCAGGCAGAACTGCACGGCGTTTTGCCGTGGAGTCTCTTCCTTTTGTTGAGACGATTTCACCCCAACTAAAGAGAAACATCATAACAGGTATGGACATAAACCTGGCCTCCTTGTTGATTCCCTATTAGTCGGGATCAGGGGTTATGGAAGCCGATTATTTGGGAGTCGACAAGTCCCAAAGCACAAAGCACGACCCTAGGACAAACAGGGCTCTTACGTTGGGTGAATTTATCCAGGCATTTGGGACCTATAAAAACATCATGTGCTCAGCATTTCCCAATCGTAGGAGCGAGTTGGACCTATATGAATGGGATTTGGTAGATATGGGTACAAGGTATCCAGGGAAGGGTTTTTACGAGTATCATAAAAGGTTTTCTGCGGATGCTGGAGCTCATTTGAGATATAACAATATACCCGTAGACTGGTCCATCAGAAATAACACTCTATTCTGTAACATTTTCGCAAATACTAAACCTAACACTTGTAACACATGTGGTAGCACCTTTCATACAACAGGCGTCTGTAATCAGTCGTCTATCAACGTCAGGAATCAGTTTGGTCTGTCAAGATCTCCAGATCAAGATACATATGGCAGGGAGAGAGTGTACTATCTAGGTCGTGAAATTTGTAACAACTTTAATGGGCCTAAAGGCTGTTCTAATTTACGTTGTAGGAATAGTCATGTGTGTATAGTCTGTAAAGCTGATCATCCCAAACTTGTATGTTCACAAGCAAAAAACGATGGACATTTATTTTGTGACACATTGTCAAAAATCGCTTAACTTAAAACACCAGACAATTAAACTATACTTAGCTGGAATTCGCCATTATTATATTAGATTGTGTGGTTATGATCCCTTTGAAAAGGCTATACGTTTGCCAATCATACTTCGCGGTATCAAGAAATCACAGTGTAATGTTACCAAGGAAAGACTTCCGATCACTTCATCAATTTTAAAAGAATTGTGTATCTTATTGGCAAAAGGTGTATTTTCACCGTTTGTAGACATCATGTTACAGTGTTCTTTTAAACTGGCGTTTTTCGGATTCCTTCGTTGTGGAGAATTCACTTGTCGCCATCTTAATGATGAATTCAGTACAGTGCTGATACAAGATATAACTATGGATCCTAATAAAGAGTTCTTTATCTTCCAATTGCGCTCGTCGAAATGTGACCCCTTTCGTCAGGGTATTAATATTACCATTTATGAAAACATTGTATTTAGACCAGTGTATACCATGGATAGATATTTGAAGCTAAGATTCAATTCAGGGGCTTTGTCCCAGTATCCGCTCTTTGTGGAAGATGAGTATAAATCTTTGCCTTTGAAGAGAGACACATTTATTTCACTTCTTATACAATTATTAGACCGGCTAGGGTATAACATGTGTAGATTTAGTGGACATTCATTCCG
>MJUT01025190.1:49143-113741 GCA_002080005.1 Gigantidas platifrons
TGATACAGAAATTACATCCTTCTCTGAATATTGGCCCCTATTTTCTGAGGCCCTTGTCCATCGTTTTTTGCTTGTGAACATACAAGTTTGGGATGATCAGCTTTACAGACTATACACACATGACTATTCCTACAACGTAAATTAGAACAGCCTTTAGGCCCATTAAAGTTGTTACAAATTTCACGACCTAGATAGTACACTCTCTCCCTGCCATATGTATCTTGATCTGGAGATCTTGACAGACCAAACTGATTCCTGACGTTGATAGACGACTGATTACAGAAGCCTGTTGTATGAAAAGTGCTACCACATGTGTTACAAGTGTTAGGTTTAGTATTTGCGAAAATGTTACAGAATAGAGTGTTATTTCTGATGGACCAGTCTACGGGTATATTATTATATCTCAAATGAGCTCCAGCATCCGCAGAAAACCTTTTATGATACTCGTAAAAACCCTTCCCTGGATACCTTGTAGCCATATCTACCAAATCCCGTTCATATAGGTCCAACTCGCTCCTACGATTGGGAAATGCTGAGCACATGATGTTTTTATAGGTCCCAAATGCCTGGATAAATTCACCCAACGTAAGAGCCCTGTTTGTCCTAGGGTTGTGCTTTGTGCTTTGGGACTTGTCGACTCCCAAATAATCGGCTTCCATAACCCCTGATCCCGAGTAATAGGGAATCAACAAGGAGGCCAGGTTTATGTCCATACCTGTTATGATGTTTCTCTTTAGTTGGGGTGATATCGTCTCAACAAAAGGAAGAGACTCCACGGCAAAACCCCGTGCAGTTCTGCCTGAACTGCTGACATTTCCCAACTGTTCCTCACTTCCTGCTGCCGCACTTGGCACAGGTCTCCTCAAGGCATTATATGCCATTTCTAGGTTGAACTGAGTGCTCCCGGCAGTGGAGTTTAGATCTAAATTAGTAGTCGTTGTTCTATTGACGACAGGCTCGACCATCCTAGCCTGACCTGGTAGCTCAGGTCTTTCAGTAATTAATGCATTTACTTTAATATTGTATTTAGACCAGTGTATACCATGGATAGATATTTGAAGCTAAGATTCAATTCAGGGGCTTTGCCCCAGTATCCACTCTTTGTGGAAGATGAGTATAAATCTTTGCCTTTGAAGAGAGACACATTTATTTCACTTCTTAGACAATTATTAGACCGGCTAGGGTATAACATGTGTAGATTTAGTGGACATTCATTCCGTATTGGAGCAGCTACGTCGGCAGCGGCATGTGTTGTCGAGGATCATGTCATTCAAACTCTTGGGAGGTGGTCCTCAGACTGCTACATTCGATATATACGAGCAGATGCAAAGATTCTAAGAAAGGCTCAATTAGACATGTGTTCTTATAGTTAAGCTGGGACTTGTGTGGTCTTTTGTAATGCTTCTGTTGTATTTTAATTTTGGAAAGTTTGTAGTCATATTGAATAGTGTTAAATGAGTAGCCTTTTCTGCAAGAGTTTGCTGAAATTTATATATATTATTTTTATTCTTATTATTATTATTATTATTATTTTTTTTTTTAACCTATGTTACCCATACCACGACATCAGAGATTATGAGTTATTAACTTCATTAACTGTATTCAGAAGTTCTTTTAATAATTTTTATTATTATTACTTTTCTGTCCATATACAAAATATATGTTATCAATGGTTTAAGATTATATATACCATGGTATAATTTATATGTTAACAGTTTTTTTTTTTTTTTAATATCATTGATGTATCATTTCTTGGGATCTTTCACTCACTTCACGTTGTTCTTTTCGTTCAATTTGGCCTTGATAATTTCTGGAAAATTATTGTGTACCCCAAGTCAATAATACATCTATAGTTAAGTTTAAAGTTCTTAATTATCAGTTCATTTGCTATTTTATAATATTTTTAGACGTCACCAGGGGGTTATTTTCCTGCTGGGTTCTACCACAGGTGAATTATTCCTATATTTGGGATGTCACTTTTTGGAGTCTCGCCTGATAATTCAGGCTCAAAGCATGCTGGGATCTACCACAGGCTGTAGTTATTTAGACATCATCACAGGGTTATTTTACCTGCTGCGGTTCTACCACAGGTAACTCAATCCTATATTCTGGATGTCACCATGCGAATCTGTCCTAAGACGATCTACCTTAGGCTGTACTTATTTAGACGTCTTCTGGGATTATTTAACCTGCTGCGGTTCTACCACAGGTTAATTAATCCTATTTCGGCATGTCACCATGCGAGTCTCGCCCAAGACGATCTACATTAGGCTCATGCTTAATAAGATTTTGATTGATTTTATAGGGTATTATTGTCCATGTAGATATGTATTACATTTATTGTATTATCAGTTTTTTGGAAGTGAGTAGCCCCCAAGAAAGCCAAAGGATACATCAATATTAATATTAGGTTAAATTGTCAATTTGAAACATATGTATTTGGTAGTTTTATAGTATTAGTCTATATTGTAGTTAATAAATATATATTCCTACTTTGACTCCCTCTGTTTTAATGAATAGAGACTTGGCTGTTTTGCCCAGGAGAGGACATATCAAAATTGGACAAAGGGGATATAGCCCATCTCTTATTGGCTATAGTTTTCGGATCTTTTAATTAGAGTCATGTATAAATTTCGTAGTCAAAATACTTCAGGTGACTCCTGGTTGTTGATGGAGATGGTTCACGACAGGTTTTCCACCCTTCTCACTGAATTTAGTACTGCATTGTCCACTATTTACCTATTTTGTTCCAGTATTGTAATAAATACTGTTATAGTGACAGCCGGAACCTTTGAACCGTAATGAAAGCGGGAGGTTTGGCGCCTTAAAATGTGATTCAACCCACCATTTCTTTGGAAATGCCTGTACCAAGTCAGGGTCATTACGGTTTTCACAGTTTTCCGGTTGTTGACTGATTGTGTCTGTTTATATACTTATGAGTTTTGACTTTCCCTTTGGAAGATTGTTCGGAGTTCGGTAATTATGTTATTATTAGGGATATCAACGAATATTCGAGTATCACTCGGAAGGTCCGAGTATCGAATACAAAATTTGTACTCGATTACTCGGCGTGTGTTTTTTTCATGTTGTAAGAGAGTTCTATCTGTTCCCGCAACTTCAGTTCCGTCCGAACGTATATTTTCGTCGGTTGGTTTGCTTGTCACAAAACTGCGCAATAGACTTTCTCCCGAAATTGTCGACCAGATAATATTTTTGAACAAGAATAAACTTGATGTCTCCCATAGTGTCAGACCCTCATTCAAGCGACATTTGTTAGTTTGTTTACTTTGTAATGATTGATTTAATGGACCATTGATTCCGTTATCCTACTGATTGGACATGAAGTGTATGTATTGTTAGCTGTTTGCCGAAAGCTAATTTATGATCAATTTGTAAATTTAATGATTCTAATTTGCTTTAATTAAATAATTAAATACACTGGGAGTAGTGTTAATTTCCGTAGTTTAGACTCATTGTTTTGAGGGGTTTGAAGTTACATTTTATTGGTACCAGGCATGATTCTACTATATAGTTTAGGGCCGCTTAGCGGCCCCAAAATAATCGATGTGAAAATAATTTCCCAACTGTGAAAAAAAATCGATATTTCCGGAAATGGGTCCGCCGCCGTTTTCGGCAAATATAAACTTTCACAGGTTGTCGTCAAAGCGTTTTAAAATTATGATCAGAAATCTGTCAATCGATCGCATTTCATTAACAATGATTGAATCCAATAACGTCAACGTGCAGTCAAGTGGAAACAAATTTGTTAGGAAAAGGTAATAGTTATTATTGGTTACGATAATTATAATAGTTTATTAGAGGAGTCAGAGTCTGTTTTCTCTTTTGATCTTTGGTCTCTTAAAAGCAGACAGCTCGGATAGAATTGATGAAACGTTTTGGGCGTTTTTGATCTCATAAAAGCAGATCGCCCAGTAGCTAAATAAAAAAATGCATTCTGTAGAAATGTGTCTCGTAAAAGCAGACTTCGGCAGAGAGGAGAAAAATTGAAGTTTGATCAAATTGACGATTTATTGGGCGCCGATCTCGTAAAAGCAGACCACCCTACCAAAGGCACTTTTCTCTATCAATGGCCGGTCATGACTGTCACTATCAAATAAAATATATAAATATTTATATTTGATAGTCACCGGCCATTGATAGAAACAAGTGCCTGTGCGCCAAGCTGGTTATATTCTGTAATAAGATGGAAACTTTACTTTTAAAGGTATAAATATTTTTGTCTGTGCTGAATTTCTTCAGGACCAAAATGTCTCCCTGTCTGAATGTTTTTGAAAATGAATTTAGGATGTCAACACATCATGGAACTGTTTTAGAAGTCTTGTGTATACTATAGATCTATGAACTCATTTAAAAAGACCTATACTCAAAGGGGGGGGGGGAATATCGACATAATTTTGGCGCACGATTTTTCAGAAAGTATTTGAAATTCTCAGTGATTCTTTTGTAAAAACTGTCAATTTAAAAACCGATCCCCTAAAATTCTAATATCTCAATGTAACCAGCATCCCAGGTAACTGGCTGGACAGTTAAATGTTAAAATATGTGTGTTCTGATGCCGTGTAAGAATTTGCCGATAATAATGTACCATTGCCAAATTTTAATTGAAACTAAGTTGTCATATTCTATTTTTTCAGAAATGGCCAGTCACAATTCTAAATACTACAATAAAAATCTTAGGAAAAGAGACGGGGACGGCAATTATAAAATAACTGACATTTTCCGTAAATCAATTCAAACGGTAGCAGTTAGTGATGTCAATAATAATAATAATAATGGTGATACTATCTGCTCTACTAGTAATGATTACGAAGAACCTCACATAAGCACAGAGTCCTTGTCTACCTCTTCTAATTTAGATCTTGACTAAACCAGCAGCTAAAGTTGCTCAATATACTGAAACTACATCAATAAGCACATCTAGTGACACATATGAAACTCAAAATGATAATTCTACATCTGAAACTACACAGATTGAAGATGAACAACAAGTCAGACTTTTTGAACTGAGTAAAAAGTATAGCATCAATTATCCATGGCTTTATTACAATTTCTCTAAAGGAGGTTATCTGTGCAAAATATGTGAAACTTTCGCTGTTAAACACATCTCAGCAGCTTCTAAAGATTCTGAGGATACTCTTTTTGTTGATTTGGCAGTCAGCTGGGCTTCAGGTGGAGGTCACCCTAAACGCAAATTAGAAAAGCATGCCAACTCTAATCGGCATAAAGTAGCACTTGACAAACAACTAGGGTATTTGACTACGAAACAAAAGGGTTCTGTATTGCAACAATTAAAGAGTGAGGCATCTAAAACATCAGAAAAAAAACCTTCAAGAAATCGTGACTACATAAAAAAAACTTGGGAAAACGTTATATTTTATAGTCAGAAAAAAATGGGCCCATACAGATAACCTGGAAGATCTAGTAAGATTTTTGGCTGAGGAATTGAATGTTAACCCTTTTAAGGAATATTTGGATACATGCCCTGCTGACGCCACTTACCTTTCTGCTGGAAGTGTTGATCAGATTTTAACATGCATCAGTAATAAAGTTGAATTTGATGTACTTGAAACTGCACGAAACCAAACCTGCATTGCCATACTTGCAGATGAAACTTGTGATGAGGGAAATTTAGAACAATTTGCCATATTTGGAAAATTCCCTTTCAATGGCTCAACAGAACATTACTTGGGAATTGTCAACGTTGAAAATATGACAGCTGAAGGCTTAATGGGCACAATGTCCGATTTTCTTATAGCCAAAGGAATCGATATCGAGAAGGTTATGTTTGTTGCATTTGACGGCTGCAATACCATGTCTGGTTCCGTAAAAGGTGTTCAAAGGCTGTTTTGTCACCATTCAGTATACTCAATTTATGTAAATTGTAGGAACCATAAGCTTGCACTTTGTTTTAAACATGTGATGAAGGACTACTCTATTTTGCAGGAAACCGATGCATGTCTCGTTTCTTTTGCAAAGCTTTTTCAGTATAGTGCACAGAAAGATAATGTACTAAGGAACATTCAGGAAGTAAAAGGTGAAAAGGTTTAGGAGCCTATTAAGCCTTCAGTAACTAGATGGTTATCACACAAAGATGTATGTGTTCGCATTTTTCATCGCTACGAATCATACATTGATGCATTGGACCAAATATATACCAAAACAAAAGATCCACAGGTTTTTGGTGTTCGAGCTATTTTATTGAAACCAGAAGTAGCTGCCATGATAGTTATTTTTGCGACATTCTTAGCGTTACAAACAAACTTAGTCTGATCTTGCAGAGCAGTGATGTAAACTGGTAATTTAGTCAAGAAATGTCTTGCAGTCTATGGTTGATTCTCTTGACAAAGATTCTGGAAAATCGTTGGAATACTTAGTAAAATAGATTCATTTTTTGAGGTGATATCGGAGAGAAATCCGTTGGGAAGACGCTTAAGGAACCTGACAGACATGGACAAATTTGATAAGGACGTTTTCATGAGCGGTACTATTAAGCCTCCAGTCTAGGATTTGATAAACGAAATCAAAGAGGCAATGCATGTCGAACCTGTGCTTCAGGCTTTTGGGGTCCCAGAAACCTACCTGATAGTATTGAAGAACTACTTGGTTACGGTGAAGCAGAAATTACTGAATTATCTAAACACTATGGAACTGCTTTAGAGGACACTTACAAAGGACACAAAAAAACGGGAACTCCAATTCTTGATGGACCAAAACTTGTTGCAGAATTTAATAGTTTTAAGCACCAGATGTATGCTCTGAAGCAAAGCGAATCAGATACTGACAAAGTTGAATTTGCAAGGGACATTCTTAGACATTTTGAAACAGAGCCAGTTCTTAAGGGTATCTATGGAAACTTGTATCAAGTCTACTTGCTTTCGCAAGTGATACCCTTAAGTACAGCTTGTGTTGAGAGATGTTTCAGCCAGTTGAAGCTGATTAAGACATCACTTAGAACCAGATTGTCAAACAAAACATTTGATCATTTACTGAGGTTAAATCACTCGTCTTTTATATCATTACCAGAACAGACATGAGAAGGTACTGTTGATGGTTTCAAGAACTTCGGACCAGATAGAAGAATTGATTTGTAAACTTGAAGTCTTTTATGAAGTTCCCTAAAATTTTATGACTGTTGACTTGTGGTGATTCTTCCAAATTATATTGAAATATAATATTGAATTTCCTTTTACTTAGTTTTAAGCCTATCAGTATGTTATCATTATTATTTTTAGAAAACAAAGTAATTAAATCACTGGCCAAAAATTTCAAAACAAAAATCAGATTGAGTAAAGGTCCATCCATTATTCAAAATTGTTACAAAGGCTTATCAATAAGTCCTGGTGATGTTTTAATGTAGATACCAATAATCATTATTACTTTGACTATTTAGCTAAAGACAAAAACACAAAAATGGTGCATACAATAACAAATTCCCAGGTCTCGATCCACCAAATGTCAAGCAATTCAGAATCAAGATTAGATACATATAATCAGTAGCCCTCCTGAATTATTACTGACTGAATGCATTTTCCGTTTTGACAGGAAAATAATGTCATTTCGTCTTAGATGTATATACCAAAAAATTCCCAATTGGGGTGAAAATTCCCAATTTGATGGTCAAGGGACCCATTTGAAAATACCTGGAATCATCCCTGGGTACATTACACTTGCATAAAATATGTCGATTTTAATTTGCTTTAATTAAATAATTACAACTACTTGTATGTTGTTCTTATACTGTTATAGAAGAAATACACGCGATATATCAACATGTTTAGTAATATTTTCGGTCGATTTCACAGATTGTATACAGATTTGTTAAAATTGTATGGTCTCAAGTGTTGTGGTCTTATTGAACTGGGGGTAGGTTAATTTCCGTAGTTTAGACTCATTGTTTCGAGGGATTTGAAGTTACATTTTATTGGTACATTACACTTGCATAAAATCCACGACTAATCGAGTACTCGTGAGTATTAACGTAGAGTACTCGAGTATCAATTTATGCAAATTTTGACATCCCTAGTTATTATCCTTATTTCATACATGACATGAATAACTGAATTGAAAGGTCTAGATACTGTTGATTTAGAAATGTCAAAACGGTACGCTAAATCCTGAAGAGGTAAATTCAATCTTAAGTTTCATAAGAACCAACATCAGCTTTTCAAATTTTGACAGAGTTGATCTTGTGCACTCATGGACAAATGGTTCAAGAAGTTGGAATACCTATCATGACAATGCCACAGTCCAGAGTTGGCACTCTTATCTCAGAGAAGTGCTCTTAGAAATCTCTTCTTGTTTCGGTATATGGTCTTCAGTAACCGGTATCTTATCTTCAGTGTAAATTCTAGGTAATTCAATAATATTGTTCATCTCAAGATTCATATAACTTGCATACCCGATACCGCATAGGTAGCCATACTAAACGGCCCATCCATAGTGCTAAGTTTTATCTGCATCCGTTTACCACTTCCGCCAAGTTTTCGTAATAAGGTTTCAGTGCAAAAAGAAGTACTACTTCCAGAATAGAAGAAGGAATATGTTTCTATTACATGTCCTTTATTCGTAAGTTTCACGTTGACTGGTATTATACCCATAGTCAGTTTTATTGGTGGAGGAAACCAGAGGACACGAAGGAAATCACCGACCTGTCGCCAGTCACTGATAAACGTTTATCACATAATGTTGCACACCTCGCTCTGATCAAGATTCAAACTCTCAACATCAGTGGTGATAGGCACTAATTGCATAGATAGTTGTAAAACCAACTACCATATGATCCATGACGGTCCCTAAAAAAATAAAAATTATCATGTATAGGTAGTTGTAAAAAAAAATGAAAAAGCTCAATAAGAAACATGTTTTTTTTTTGGTTATTAGGTATTTTCAAGAAACTAGAGGCTATTGGCAAGAGTACAAAGAAACGATGCCAAATTATTAGTTCCTGGGCAAGATCAATCAGCAACCATGCATACTAGTGTGCCATGAGTAGTAATGGAGATGGCCAAATGGTGTATGAAAAATGGCTATCCATCTTGAACCATGTGTGCAACATCCATGAGGGCCATGGTGAGAACTTTCAAAAATGTGAACATGGCGATGTTGATGAAAGAGACTGGATTAAGAAAGATACTTATGTTTAAATCCCTCATTTAATGAATATGGAGATGTTGATATCGTCTGGGGAATCAGAATAAGAAGAGATTTCCTTCATAACTGTCATTATATTACAGTACTGTTTGCCATATAGAAAAAAAAAATGAAAGTTGCCAACTTTAGGATTAAAGACACATACTTTGAATGCAAATATTGAAATAACTTTAATGACGGTCGAGTTTGAATGAATATTATTGCTTTTTTTGCAGACTCTAGAGCATATGAGGAACTAGAGCACATTATTAAAGGAAGACTTCTGTTGACTGACATCAGAAAATTATCACCTGCAGAAGACATCTGGACTTGAGGCATTCCATAAAGTCATCTGCCATTTTTCACCAAAACTAGTCCACTTTTTCCATGCACAGATGGAAGCAAGGTAATGTAAAATAAATTACGTTTCGTTGAAAGTTATCATAATGTCAACTTGATTGTGACTGTCAATGTAGAACAGAAATGGTCGTTGCACTAGTTATTTCTTTTTATTAGGTCGTTGGATCTAACAGCTCATACAAGCCTATCACCAATACGGCGTTGGTTCGCGTCCATCCTTGTAAATTACAAAAGAGGGTGCACTCGACTCACAAGTGATAAAGTTTCCCAGTTGCTTGCCCAGGGTCGGTGGTTCTCTCCGGCTTCCTCCACCACTAAAACTGGACGCCATGATATAGATGAAATATTGCTGAAAGTGGCGTGAAACACCAAAAAATCAATCAATCAATCTCTTTATTATATCTTACCTGGATTTCATTAATATTTACATGTACTTGCATAATTTATTTATATAGTAATATTTATATAATAATGTGATCTTGTCCAGGTATTATGTCTCTCAGACCTGGGTAATATTTTGGCATATTATCTGGACAAGACCACATTAATGTCATTATTATACTGAGTGTCTAATTGTCCTGGTAATATGCCAAAATATTACAGTACCAAATATCACTACAGAAACTTACACGAAGTATAATAATACTACATATGTGTAAGTGGGTTATTTTTGTTTAACGCCAATTCAACAATTTGTCAGCTATATCATGGCGAGAACAAGTTAATTTTCAATGTGATGATGATAAAGTCTGCTTCGTACTAGACCAACACACTGAGTTGGATGTTGCGTGCTTAGCAGAGAAGCAACAGATACCAATTTTATTGTCTTTGGTTTGATCCGACCAGGGCTGGAACCCGCGATCTACCACACTTGAGGCGAGCATGCTAACCATTACGTCACCGATGCAGTTACTACATATGTAATTGTAAAAGTAATGCAATACAACAGATAACTAACAATATCAAAATCCAATTTTCTTCAGATTACAACTGGCTGTACTTCATTTTAATGAGAATTCAAATAGAAAACAAGCAACAAACCAGCAGGGCGAAACTATTTATTGTGTCTCTTTTCCAAAGAGTAGAAAAGGAGAGGGTGTTGCAAAAGAAGTGAAAGTGGAACCAACATATGCTATGTTTTGTTACTTTTTTCAGTCAAGTAAATTCTGTTCCAAAAATTGTTTTTTTTCCAATCAACATACATAGCATATCTGAAGACTTACTCAGTTATCTGAAAATGTTTAATTGCACGTATTAGTGGCTCTATTATGACTGCTATTGAAAAGGGATGGGAGAGTCAGCAATTGTTCAGCTATATAATACAGATAAAGTTAAAACAAAAAGTGATATAAAATAATCAGAAATGTTGTTTTTCTTGTGGTTTATATGTTCAACTCATTTTATTGCAGATTATGTTTCGGAACTGTTTGAGGACCTTGTGTTCAAGAGGGAGGTGAACAACTTTTTTCCTGAAGCCCGACAGAACAATGCTCTTGGGAAAAAAGACAGGCCATTGCCAATTTCCCAGTCAACACCTCATGCTGCAAAACGAGACATTGTTCAAGCACACAGATCGAGATTTAATTGAATAAAATTACAAAATAAATGACTGTGGATACTTAAATCCACAGTGACAATACTCTTGTGATGGAAATGTTTGTCTGATTTTCTACACCACACATGCAGGCAGAATTCTTCAAAGACCGGTTGGCTCGAAATCAGAATAATGTGTCAAGAGTTGAGCAACATGTCTACCTGCGGACTGTTGTTTCAGTGAACTAGCACTATAAAAATCCAACTCGTCATGTTGTTCTAGAACAAAACGGACCTCATCATCATCTCATTGAAAATTAACTTGTTCTCACCATAATATAGCTGAAAAATTGCTGAATTGGCATTAAACAACAATCACTTATTCACTCAAACTACAAGAGAAAACTCTACAGACACCAGAATAAGTAAAATAAAAAACATTCCAGAATATACCTGTTTATGTGCATAGAAAATTTACAAACCAACAAAATGCATTTTCACATATTCTGTCAGTTCGAGTATTTAAACCCACAGTACTGCTGGGAAGGAAATGTCTCTCTCTAATTTTGGTCACAACACATGATGGAAGCATTCTTCTGTTCCTTTTGCCAAGTACTTGGTATATCCACCTGGTTAATCTCCGGTATGCAATGTAACGGTAGATTATGAAAAAAAAAAGACAGTAAATATTGATTGATTGATTGATTTTTGGTGTTTAACGCCACTTTCAACAATATTTCAGCTATATCATGGCGACCGGTTTTAGTGGTGGAGGAAGCTGGAGTACCCGGAGAGAACCACCGACCATGGGCAAGCAACTGGTAAACTTTATCACTTGCGGCTGTGAGTCGAGTGCACCCTTTTTGTAATTTACAAAGTCGGGCGCGAACCCACGCAGTAAATAAGATGTGTCGCTTGATTATGTTGTTATTACAAAAATGCCTTATTGAATATTGTACAAGATGTTCGTGTCTTGTGGTTTTATATTGCTGTGTCTAATTGTTTTAAAAATATGATGCTGATTCGTGTTGTTAACTGTGTCAACGGTTGAAGGTATCCAAGGATTTGTTCAGTTTTATCATATTATAACATTTGCTTTGATGACATATGTTTGGATCTCGTGTGAAATAATGCAGTAATATTTGAAGAGCTTTGATTACCGGAACAAGAGATTAGTAACGGATGGACAGTGTTACCTAAGCAATTTATCAGTTATACCATAGCTTGTTATATCCTGGTAAAGTAGAACAACCTGAAGAAAACTCAGTTTTTAGAGGCAAGTAGCTGGTAAACATAATAAATGATGCATGTATGTGAGCACCTTTTCCTTGATTAGTACAGAGCAGGAGCAAAAGTGCCGTCTCAGTGCTGATAGGCTACAGAGATCAATAATCAGACTCTTAAACCATGAAGCCTATATAAAAACAAGAGCAAACACCCTGAAATACATTGTACTTTATACTTACTCATGAATCGGTTCATCAAGTGGTCCATTTTCTTGTCTGAATTCGTAGAACGATGTCTCAAGGACATATCTATTGAGGCAGTTGGCAATAAATCCTTCATGCTCAGTTATGCAATTGAGGTCCGCTTCTTCAATTTTACCGTCGACTATGTTGGTGTTTTTGCAGCACTTGTATTCCTTCTGTGTAGGCATTGTAATGCAGTTGTCACAGGAATACCTGTATATAAAAACGAGTTTACTGAGAACTTCATTTTAAGAAGGTGTACAATACTAGTAGCTTTTACTTAACAAGGGGCAGGACCATTACAATGACTGATATAACATGATATTAAAATACAATAATTATAATTATTCATTAAAAAAATTAAAAGTATCAAATACAAAGTTAACAGTGAAAAGTAAGTACAGCAGACAGCATGCATGTTTCTAGATAAAAAAAAGTCACATCAGTCTAGTTTGGCTATTTCATCACTTGTAAAATGTGAACTTCAGACGAAACAAGCAATGATATGAAATCAAATGGATATACACGAATTATTTGTATGCAGGTGTTGAAACAATTCTCTTTTTGATCACGTGATCATCAATCACCTGTACAGGTAAACAAAACATACTGTATAGGCGTTTTGTATTGTGAATAAACCATTTAAACCACGTTTTTGAAACAAAATCTATTCAATTCACACATTTACCAATAAAAGAAATAAATATAAACAGATATAATACCAATTTTCTGCATGTGGAGCGTCCTCAAATATCTCCACTTGGTCATCAGTGTCGGCGTCACTTTCACGCTCATTGTCCGAGTTTGATGAAACACCTCTTTGTGTCGTATTATTTTGTCTCACTGGTTCAAACATATACGGCTGTATCCTTATTGATAAGTCTACTTCTGGAATTTCACCATCACTGTCACTATAATCCATTATTGCAGGGAAATGATCACTTTTTTTTCAACCGATCTAAGGGATTTGACCTAAATCTTGTTGTTGTCTCTGATGACGTAGCGAACAGGGTAGGTAACTGTGTCGGTAATCGTAAACAATACCGAATTTTGAACAGGTATAGCGTCACTATGGGTGGTCAGAAAAATATAAACAAACCTGAGTCAGACAAATCTCGGTAACTCTTTCTTTGAAGCTATTTTACAAAGAAAAGTAAAGGTTAATTACTGATACTGTATGTTTTGTTTTATTTTTGTACGAAAATAGTTAAATAAAGTGTTGTGTTTATTTAGCATTTTTAAGTAATAACATAATTTTATAATGGTTTGAAAATTTCTTTTCGTATTCATTAGCTTTTAGCTTGACCGTTTTGTGCTGATGGATTTCCCATTTCACGGATCTTAACGCTCATATAGTAGTATTACAAGAATGGAGTGTCCTAACCATCTTAGAAAAATTTCGTTGCTTTAAAACAATTATCTTGAACTCGTCGTCAGCTTTTCTTATTAACATAAGTTTGTCGATATCATCAAAATTATATATATTGTTACATGTATGCAATGGTTTATATATTGAATGTTTGTTATATATATGATATTTAGTTGGTATGGTGGTCTGGATCTGTTTGTCAGGTTTTAGTGTGTGCTGATTGCCACCTTCATTTTTGAAGGTGTGGAATCATGGGTAATTTTTTAGAGTGAGGTTCGAGGAATGGAAGTTGGTGAAAGCCAATTTTTGAATTTACAAACTTTGAAGTTATTTTGAGGATTATAGTTCGGTGCCGGCATTTTGTGTGTTGTAGGAATAATTAACATTTATTGTGAAGCTGCATTTTAGTGAATTTAACATTACTTGGAATTATTGTGATTGAGTTTGCGAACTGCTGAATTGCTCTGTTTTTTCCGATGTATAAATACTCTGTCCCTCTGGCACAAGTGGTGGTGATATATTCTCCTCCTCCTGTGGCGGCGGCGGTGGTATATTCCCCATCTGCGGCGGTGGTATAATAGTCTTCTGCGGCGGCGGTGGATATGCATCAGTGCTTTGCGGATACGGTTGAGTTGTTCCATGCTTATTTCTTTTATGTCTCAACATGACATCTTTCCTTGAAAATGTTAAGTGGCATTCTGGACATGTTAAACCTTCCATCCTTTCTCCTGGACAGTCAAAATAAGAATGACAGTTTGATTTGAGAAATATCATATTTATATATGATTTATTATTTATATTATCTTGTTTATTTCAGATTTTGTTCATTTCGAGATGGAACGTCCAGCCAGCAAGATGTCTCGTCAACACGAATGTTCAACTGGTGGTGTTACTTTTTCAAAACTTAGCTTTCTTCAACAACATCGTCGTCTCCTGAACCACCATGACTTATTTAGGTGTGATATTTGCAGTAAATCTTTCAACAGAAAAGATAATTTCATCAGACATCAGTCAAGACATTCAGATAATGCGTCATTTGAATGTCCCCTGTGTGGTAAATTATTCAGCAGACCAGATAACCTAAACCGACATCGACAACAACACTACAACCAATATGGTGGTGCCATTAAAAGACCCGTTGAGAATGATGAAAATGAACATATACCACAGAAAAGAAGACGGTTACCCAAAGATGCTGACCCACACGAGTTTTATACTTTGCGAGTAGAAAACCAATCATACATTCCAAAATTTCGTACAACTTCCACTAATTATAAGATTACTTTTAAAGACATCGAGGTGGACAATCTTCCTGATATACTGAGAACATTGAAGACACTTTTTCAATCAATTATCAGTAATATTAGCGAATTTATGGATCCACCAGACTTGGTTAGATTGAGTGTACAATGTCCTGAGCTAGACTTCCCGATAACTATACCATTTACAAAGGTATTTGAATTAAATGCCGATCGACTTCTGTCCGAGATTGAACGCGTTTTACAGTCTTATGAGGAGTTTGTTTTAGATGAAAGTCTCGACATAGAAATGATACACGTAAGTCTTCCAAAAGGTGGTGTTGGTAAGAGATGTCATTATGTTGATCTACCAAAGATGATGAAAGATAAACGATGTTTCATACGTATTGAAAATGATGACGATCTTTGCTGTGCAAGAGCACTCGTGACCGCCAAAGCAAACATAGAAGGGCACGAAAAATGGAGCAGCATTAGACATGGACAAACTATTCAGAGAGAGTTAGCAATCGATTTGCATCAACGAGCAGGAGTACCATTGAAAAAATGTGGATTAAATGAGATAAAGCTGTTTCAAGAGACTATGGCGGACTACCAAATAAATGTTATCTCGAAAGAATATTTCAATGGTATCATTTACTCAGGACCAGAGAAGGAAAAACGTTTATATATTTATCATCACGATGATCACTACGATGTCATAACCAGTATGCCAGCTTTTCTTAGTAAAAGTTATTTTTGTGTTAAATGCAAAACAGGATATGACCATGTAGCAAGACATAAATGTAACAACCCTTGTGATTTATGTCATCATGTACATGCAGATGAAGTCGAAAGTTGGACATATTGTAAAGATTGCAACAGAAATTTTAAAAACAAAACTTGTTTCGTGAAACATAAAGAATTAACCAAACATGGCAATTCTATATGTAATACTCATTATAAATGTACAATGTGCAACCAGTTGATTAACAAAAAAATGCACAAGAAACAACACCAGTGTGGAGAACGATATTGCATGACATGCAAAGATTTATTTGCGGAAGGTCACAAATGTTACATGCTTCCAAATGAAACAAAAGAGGAAATACAGCCAGTCAAGTCTACTGACCACGAATTTGTCCAAAATGAATCCTTCTACATATTTTTTGACTTTGAGTGCACACAAGATGACATCCTAGAATGCCAGCTTGGTTGTTCCCCAGATGATGAAGGCAAATGCTGGAACTGCAGAAAAAGTCTGTGTGGGTCTTATAAACATGAACCTAATTTATGCGTTGCCCAACGCGTATGTTTTTCCTGCATTGATCAGCAGATTTCCCCTACAAGTGAATGTGAGCACTGCGGTAAAAATGAAGTTGTTTTTAGAGGACATGACTCAGCAGATATGTTTTGTCAATGGCTACTGTCTGAAGAAAATTATGGAGCTAAGGTTTTATGTCATAATTTCAAAGGCTATGATAGTTACTGGATCCTTCAGTATCTGTACAAACATTCAATACTTCCTGAAGTTATCACCACGGGATCAAAATATCTGTCTATTTATGTCCCACAATGTAAAATAAGATTTTTGGACAGTATCAACTTTTTACCTATGGCTTTAGGTGACCTGCCAGATTCATTCGACTTGAAAGAATTACACAAAGGATATTTCCCGCACTTATTTAACCGTAAGGAAAACCAAAGTTGTATACTTTCGCACTTGCCTGATAAACAATATTATCAACCAAATGGAATGAAACCAGACAAACGGCAATGTTTCCTGCAATGGTATGAAGAACACAAGAACGATCCGTTTCATTTCCAGGAAGAATTGTTGCCGTACTGTAGATCTGATGTGGACATATTACGAGTCTTGCTTAAAGTTTAGACAGATGTTCATAGACATAACTACAAAGAATGGATCAGGTATCGATCCGTTTGAACACTGCATAACTATTGCATCTGCTTGCAATTTGGTATTTAGAACACATTATCTAGATCCGGAAAGGCTTGGAATTATACCATCTCACGGCTATAGACCATAACAAAATCAATCAAATAAAGCTTTAAAATGGTTGAAATACATGTGCACGCGCGAAAACATTCAAATTCAACATGCTTTGAATGCAGGTGAAATGCAAATTTGACCTTTTACAGTAGACGGCTATCAAGAAAATGCATCGGGTGAAAAGATCGTGTACGAATTTCATGGATGCTTCTGGCATGGTTGTCCAAAATGTTTTGCTAGAAACACGACAAATCCTGTCACTGATTGTTCTATGGCTGACTTGTATCAGAGGACAATAGACAAAAGAAAGTATCTTGAAGAAAACGGATATAAGTACATATGTATGTGGGAATGTGAATTTGACCGACAATGTAAGGAAAGTAGACAACTGCAAAATTACATAGAATATCTAGAAATTGTCTCGCCTTTAGAACCACGAGACGCATTTTACGGGGGACGTACGGAGGTATTTACACTGTTTAAAGAGGCTGGAATTGATGAAACCATCAAGTACTATGATGTTACTTCCTTGTATCCTTTTATAAACAAGACAGGAAAAATTCCGCTCGGCCATCCAACGATTATCACAGAAAACTTCAAAGATATAGATCATTACGAAGGATTAATAAAATGCAAGATTACTCCTCCAAGAAATTTACACATTCCAGTTTTACCGACAAAAATCAACGGAAAACTAATGTTTACCCTATGCAGAACATGCACTGATAACAATTCTAGTGACAAATGCCATCATACAGAGGAAGAACGATCATTTACTGGAACCTGGGTCACTGACGAAGTGAAAAAAGCTATTGCAAAGGATTACAAAGTTAGAAGAATGTATGAAGTTTGGCATTTTGATAACATCTCACAATACGATCCTGAGACAAGAAAGGGAGGTGTATTTACTGAATATGTTAATACCTTCTTAAAATTGAAACAAGAGGCAAGTGGGTGGTCAGAGTGGTGTCAAAGTGAAGAAGATCGTCAAAAATACATAACTGATTACCACCAAAAAGAAGGAATTTGGTTAGATGCTAACAAGATAAAAATGGAACCGTGGACTACGTAGCTTGGCTATATTAATGCTCAACAGGTAAGATGAATTCTTTTTTATGTTTATTATTATTATTTTCTTTATTTTAAGCTCATTTAATACTGAATGGAACTCAGGAACAAAGGCACGTATTATATGAACGACCAGGGGTGTTTCAGCTCATGGAACCACAACTAACATCAAAACAGACGACAATCAATCAATCTTTTACTACAACAAACAAAGTATTAACAATATGATTGGATGTTTTAGATTTTATATATGAATATTTTCATTTTCATACTACACAATAGTTTTTTTTTCTTATATTTCAGCTTTTGGGGAAAATTTGGTCAACGGTCCAACTTGACACAATCTACATATATCACAGAACCATCTGAATACTTTGATATGATGACAAGTAGTAGCCAAGTCATCAAGAACGTTCGCTTTGTATCAGAGGAAATGATTCACATGGATTGGTTATACTTAGATGATTTCGTAGAAGTGTCGGGCAGAACCAATGTCGTTATTGCAGCGTACACTACCGCTCAAGCACGTTTGAAATTATATGGATACCTGGAAAGGTTGAATACAAGGACACTTTATTGTGACACTGACTCTGTAATTTATTCTTGTAAAAAAGGAGAATGGGAACCAGATTGTGGTGATTACCTTGGAGACATGACCGATGAATTAAGTGAAAAAATAGGACCAAATACAATCACAACATTTATAGGAGCAGGTCCGAAAAATTACGCGTACCAGCTCGCTCGACCGAATCATAAAGGTCATTCTACAAAGTGTGTTGTGAAAGGAATAACACTGAATTATAAAAACTCTCTAGATATAAATTTTGATACTGTGAAAGACATGGTTACAGGGGGAAGAAAAGATAGTGTCGTCGTTTTGAACAATATTATTTCAAGGGATAAAAATTCAACTAATATTGTAACAAAAACAGAAAAGAAAGTGTACACAATTGTGTTTGACAAGCGTGTGATTTGTGAAAATCACACAACAAAGCCATACGGAATGTAATGTGATCACTATAGAAGTAGCGTAAAAGACTCAGATGGTTAATTTAAATGTTTAAATTCCCTTTTTATTATCAAGCGTTTACATGTTGATCTCTTTATCTAAACACGAATAGTGATGTCACCGTACACACCTTCAATCTTTCAAAGGCTATTTAAATTAAGATTTCCAAGTTATGATAGCCAAGGTAATACACTGTCATTTATTGAAAATAAATTTGTTTTAAACAGAATACATGTATTTTTCTTATAATATATAATACAATAAGAGTTATTGAAAAATACACCTAAACATTATACACGAACAAATATTTTTCTTAAAACAATAAAAAAGAAAAAAATATTACAGTAAAAAAGGGTGTGGTTCGAATTTGATACTATTTTGAAATGTAAACACTGAAAAAATTTGTCAACGGATTTATTTAATCAAATATGAATTTCACGCTGTTTGGTCACTAAAGTGGTCAGTCTGGACAACGGAGTTATTCTTGGGGTACAGTCACACAAAAGGTTAAAATTAATTCAATCTTCAAGTTGTGTAAAGAAATTAATATCATATTCATAGACGTACATACTCCAATTAAAACAAAGCATACATGAAAACAACACAACAAAGCCTTCACTCTATAACAAATATATTTATATAATTACATTAACGGTGCACGGATTGCAAAATGGGGCATATACATCCTTCACTGCATATTGATCTTCACAGACGTGACTTCGCAATGCACAAGGCTGTTTCAATACGAGATATTATGAACCGCCAACTTCTAAATGTTCAACATATGCACCAATTAAAACAATGGAAACATGCAAATAACATCCATTTAAAAATGACATGTTTAATTACGTTACTGCACGGAACTGAAAAAGGTACACCAGGCTAATACCAATTTATAGTGTCCCCGTATCGAAAAGCACCACTCAATACCACCTGGCGCAGTTCTCGTATCGAAAAGCACCACCCAGTGCCACCTGGCGCTGTCTACATACCAAACTGGTTTTTCCCTCCTCAAAATTCTGGCCCATACGTCCGTCATGTACTACTCTCTATAATAAATGCACAAGAAATGTACGACATTTCCTGTTATATGTAGCTATTTGTTATAAAAAAAATATCATTATTGGAAGAAGAACGAAACAACAAAAAAAAAAATTCACAAAACATAAAATTTTCTTATTTCCACATTTAATTGTAACAGGCAATATACAAAAGACAGATATACTTATGGATTTTCAAATACACAGTAAATTTACCGTATATTCAGGTGGCACGGTTGAGTTATTCTGGATTAACAACGCGTGCCAAGAATAACAGATAAAAGGATTATTTAATCAAAAACTGCTCATAGTATTACTATGAAAATTTAAAATTAGGCTTAATTTCTACATTTTGATGCATTGCAGTGTACTGTATGTTAGTAAAATATCTCCTTCATGTCCTTAGCGGCAGTATTTAGAGTCTTAGTGCACTAAGACGGTCTTAGCGGTGTTTAGACGTTCCCCGTGCAAGTTGGGGTTTGAGTATCATTGGGATGTGAAACATCTCTTTTATAATCATGTGACCACTTCATAACCAATCATATTGTAACATTTCAATGAAAAATGGAAGCAATGTAATAATTTGCTGTTGGACTGGTTGAAGCTGGAGAGCCTCCATGA
Organism: Gigantidas platifrons; assembly: GCA_002080005.1. NCBI lineage: Eukaryota > Metazoa > Mollusca > Bivalvia > Mytilida > Modiolidae > Gigantidas > Gigantidas platifrons. The sequence continues at coordinate 70,009 of MJUT01025190.1, forward strand.
TTTATACCAAAATCTCCATAGTCGGAAAATTAGAGCCCATGGAACGTTTACACATACAGAAAAGGTAATTTTAAACAGGAAATGCAAGTAACGTTTTATTAAAAATAATATAATTAAAGACTTTTTCGCAACTACATGATAACATAAATATGACCACATGATAAAATAATGACACTAAAGCTTCCATGGTACGTTTATCATATAAATACGACGACAATAACACTTATGGTACGTTTATCAAATAAACACGACGACAATAACACTTTTCATTTATTGGCGAATCGTAAGCGCGTCACACGATAGCCGCCATTTACAAATTCAAATTATTTTATTGGCACAAACTCATTAACAGGAGATGGTTATAGCCCAATTACATAATAAGATGAGATACAAGTCATACATATGATATGTAAATAAATGAACATGAATAATCATTGTTATACAAATTATCTGCATGGAGTATGAATTACAGTGATAATGATTTTCTTATTGCTAAACAATTTGAGATGAAAGATGAATTACTGAACATGTTGAACCCAATTGTAGTTTAAAAACCACCACTCAAATGGCTTTTATTTATATGCAAAACTGCAAACGACGGAAGTGTTTGATTTAGAATGTTAAGATGTCTTAATTTACTGGGGGAAAGTGGCCGACTATTGAAACACCATTTCACAGGTAAAATATTTTTGTCGAAATCGCTATCAAATTTGAATACCGTCTTGTATCCGAAATATAACCATGCCCTTTTCTCCGGATCACCTGCCGATGTCCAAACAAATGACAATAAAAGTTCACTTGAGCAAGCAGTTTCAGAGAAGAAAATTTCATTTTATGACCTTTTTCCAAAATAATGAAATTCCCAGCTGTTGACCTTTAACCCCAAATCTGCAGGAAATGCACCATATTTCATTTCTACGACCAGGCAAAAATGAAACCCCAGACATCACTCTAAACGATGATATACAATCTGGCCTGCAGGTAGGGTGGTACATTAAAGTTGAAAATTTGATGGTCTAGTCACTCCACTAATATGTATGATATAATCTAGAAATGTTGGTAGCCTCCGATGATAATTTTGGGAAGTTTACTTGGAATTAACCCAACTCTGACTACTGTCAACATAAATCTGGAAACGTTCCTGATTTTAACGAATTGTTAAGAAAAAAAGATCTACCATGTTAATGTTATGTTCCACTGTTTTTGTTTTACTATTAAACGGTGTCATTGGTTTTAATTGACAAGTTGAGTCTGTGCTAGTTTCTGATGCTAATTGTCTTTCTTTTTCTTGTATCATGTGTAACCTCTGTTCTATTTCTCTCTCTGCCCTTCTTCCACCACATTTTCTGATAAATCATGTTTTCTCTTTCTTTTCTTTCATCAACTTGTTATACTCCTTTTTAGAATTGATTAAGTGTCATGTACTCCTTATTTTTGGACAGTTTGTTTTCTTTGTTGGAATTTGCACTACCAAAATGGATTCATCATTATTTGGTTTATTTGATTCCTTTCTGTGTTGTTCTTTCTTCTTCAAATATTTCTGTTGACGTTTTCTTTGCAAATCTAGCTCCTTTTGGTATTTTTCTAATGCCCATTCTGCTGGTTTTTTCTTCTGTAGTTCTTTTTTTTAGTGTTTTTCTTCTCTGAGAAGCCCTTTCTTTCTGCTTCTGTAAGTATTGTTTTTTTAATGTTATTTTAATTAAAATGGTATGTCCCTAACATAGTGGTGCATACAAATGTTGACCTATTTATTATATTACTAAGCTACAAATTATAATATCATTTTGTTCTCCACTCCATAATTTCCAAAGTGTCATATACTGTAAATATATTCAAGAAATGTCTTGCAAATAATAATAATATCGAAAACGCTCAGACTTCATTTTGTTTCAAGGGCTATAGTTTCTGGACTCACAAGTAATATGAAACTCGACATGTATTTTGTGGCATACTTACTTCAATCAGTACATATATTTATGTATTAATATAAGTTTACAGTACAACTTGTACGGAAAAGTTGTAAAGATATCAGATAGAAGAACAATATTCATCACAAGAAATTCAATATTATTCATTTATGGGTTGGATTAATTACAAGACTGACAGACATAATGTTATAAATAAAATGTAACCAGAAACTGACTTTTGTGCTGTGCTTCTCTGGGCAGAATGTTTCCATCTGTTTGTAGATGAATATTCCTGTAGTAGAAATACTTTTTGATGTTATTAAACGTTTTGCTTTTGTAATTCCTTCTGATAGATTTGACTGGGGACATTTAAGTATCAATTTTGCAGCCTGTCTGTGAAATTCCATACGTCTTTAGTTTTTTTTTCACAAAAAGTTTAGTTATTACATCTACGTCCATCTCCTTTGAGCTGTTGTCTGTACTATCAATGTTGAGAGTTTCTGACTGATTGTCACTTTCAGTGTGGCTGTCATCTATTTCACCATTTCTGGATGCTTCACTTACTATATTTTGTGCAGCAATATGTGCAGATTCTTCCGGTGAGGATCCTCCTTCATCAGTTACATGACTACTTTTGTCACCTTTGTTGCTACAGGAATCAGTTTCGTATTTAAAATATCTTCGTTATTTTTCAAATGCAATGAATAGATATCAGATTCAACTTTTTTCTCAGAGCGCTTTTCTTTGAATAAGTGCATATGCCATAATTGTTTTTGGTTTTTTTTTGGGGGGGGGGGGGTCCTAGCATTTAAATAAGTATGAAAAGGAAGTAATGCTGATTAAGCGTTAAGAATGCTAAATTCCTCGCAATTTCAAAACTAGAAAAAAGATTTTAAGCTACAAATTAAAATCGAACTAAAGGAAAAAAGAATATTAATCTCTTTTTCTTATCAGTGTTTTATAATATTATCTACTTATTTCAAAATCACTTACTTATTTTGCAATTTCTTCCTCAGTTTTCTCTATATCCTCTTTCAAACTGCATAGCTTCTGGAATTCATCTGTGCCTGGAGTTATAGTGCGTTTTAATAATCAAAGATTTGTTTATGCAAGTTTGGTGAGCAATCTTACATGGTAATCTTTTTTTCATATAGTAGAATTCCATAAATATAAATGATTAAATTTGTTAAAACTTATGTTGTTTGTTTAAATCATTAGGATAATCTTGACTGCTTCATTGTCACTTAGTTTGAGATTTGTACTCCCAAAACGAAGAAATATGATTGGTCCTTGTAACCAAGCGTGTTATAATTGATTGGAGTGGAATTGTCTTTGTTTCATTCATAAAAATCGAACACACGTCATGTTATATTTGTCAACAACATGGCCGACTTGCCCTCAAACGACGAGATGCTCGAACAATATTTTGCTTCTGATGACAATCAGGGCGAATTTGAAGGATTTGATATAGAATCAGATGTGGACGTCCCAAATGCGCTGAATAGTAGTGATGTGAAAGATGAAAACAAAATGTCACTGAGGAAACAGGACCATTCTTTCCCGATGGATTTGACTGCAATACCGCTACTCCCATGGATTATTTTAATTTAATGTTTTCCATGAGCATTATACCGGACTTTGTAAGACATACTAACAGTTATGCACAGTGAAAAATGGTGCAGAGTGAGACTGACGATCCGATCTGGTATGAGGCATCACTCATCATGGACAAAACATTGAAGAGGACGAGGAGTTAACACCTTCACTCGAGACTCCAATTACTTTACTTTTGTGATAGCTGTCAATGATCACTCCATTACAATTTGATTCACACGGAATCTCTTTTCCCTTGTAATATAATCGATTCCTTTCAACTGAATAACAATCATTGTATCCTTTGTATCGGTGCAATGTAAATCTTTCTAGGAATGTCCTTTCAGCAACCGGTACATCATAAGTGCCTTTCAATATCCTTTTCAATATAATTTTGTACTCTGCGTCGGACAGTATCTCACATGCCCTGGCGTCTATTGCATGTATCATCATAGGTAACAACAAGCATATCAGATATATATTTATAAAAGGTACTGTTACACATGGATACACAGAAATGAGGCACATACTGTTGTTGTTTTGTGGTTGTACCGTATCTGTCAATTCATTATTTATTTTGGATGGGCAAATTTGTGAAAAAGGTATTTGACTTAAATTTTAAAGTTCGAACTTTGAAGTATCCTTTCCATGGGAATGGGGAATGGAATGTATGTGTATGAAGACACAAATGACTTGCCACGTATAGAACGCTACAACCGTTGTTTATTGACCAGAAAACACTTCTGTGAAAGAGGTCGTCGTGAAAGATCCCAGCAATATTGACGATCCTTGTAAAACATGAATTGTGCCAAATGAGACAAAGATCGTCATCATTGACCGCGAATGTGCAAGTACCACACCACATTGAATCAGGGAAATAGATATATATTACAATTCCCTGATTCATCCTAGTCCTAATAACTGGAACGTCGTCAAGCTATCGTTTATTGATATGTTACGCAAGCAACAACAAAAGCTTACATCAGCCCTTCCAAAATAAAATAATCTCCCCAATCAAGTTGAAAATTTGCTTCCACTAGTTCCAGTGACAGTGGTATAAAGTCGGGTTTGCAAAAACTATTTACCAAATAAATTGCATTGTAGTACAAACAAAATTATAAAACAGTCCCAGACATAGCACCTTACATCCATGACTTTGTGGGGTGTATGGATACACAATTTGCCTTGTAGCATTATGAGAATATAATGCTTCTTGCACGTTAAGAACCCTCTGCAGTAGACGAGTGATAAATCGAATGACTGAAATGTGTCTGTAAACTTGTTCTTGTCAGAAATAAGGTTGAAATATTGGTCAGTTTACATTTTATGTACAACCCCCTCTCCCTGTTTGTGATGTTTCTCATCTGTATACATTTTGTAGTATGCGACTCTGCATGGATTGTTTTCCTTTATAAATATTTCGCTTGCCATGTTTGTTGTTAAGTGGTTTTTGAAATGTTAGACTGGCAGCTTCGGATAAGAGGGTTCCGACTGCTAGGGACACAAGATCAATCCGTTAAGAAATACCATGATCTCTTCTTTACCCCTTGACGGTTCTCCAAATAGAGTGGGATATACAGGAAAACATACATTAACAATCAGTTATTTGACTGTAATGTGATAATTTAAATGCAATTGCATTGAACAAAATATGATGATTATTTGATTTGGTCAAAATCAAAATAATACTCACAACTGAAATTTTGAATACTTTGTTTCTCCAGTAAAAATAATTTGTCTATGACTATGCATACCATAAACTGATGGTTGGGACGATCATGAGAGGAAACAATTATTGTGCATGTGATTTAATTCTTTACCGTTTTTCAATATACATGCAAAGGGGGAAAATTACATTAAGATAACTATTTATTTTTAACTACATCATCTGTACAAAAATCATTTGAAATCATAACCATTAATGCAAATGGGAAAATGTCCACTAATTGAAGATTGTTAATCGAATATGTATAAAGTCCTAATTTTATTCAGGAATCTACAATGTTGAGTTTGGAGGTGAGCAAGAAGGTGACTGGGGATTATTCACCAAACAGTCCAGACCACTTTTAGGCTGCCCCCAGGGTGGCCTTTAATGACAGGTTATACTGTACTACAATTGTCCTCTTTACGGTGAAAGCAATTTTTCAGTCCTAAGTTTTTTGTTATATTCAATACTTCAAAAACAAGTAACTGACAGCTAACCATGAAGTGCTTAGATGGCCATAAAACACCATTGAGTCCCTTGGCAAAATTGAAACATTTATGAGAAGAGTTGGGGTTTGTTAAGTACTGACACAATAAGTAGTCTTGAAAAACTCACGTGTGACAGTGGCAATATATCTACGAAGGACTGTAGATGTGACCCTCTCTGGAGAATGCAACCCCAATCTAGCAAAGATGTATGGGTTTGATTGTGGAATCCCTGTTACGTCTCTGGTTGTGTTCATCAGGTCTATTGCTTGCTTTGCACCTGGCGGCAAGATGACATAAGCATCCACATTTTTTCTCGATTTCCCAGCACTGATGACCATGTCCATTCTGAAGAAGGAAAGAAAGATTGTAAGTTGTTACACATATGTATAGGAAGATAGCATTAACAGCATGGTGAATTAATATGTATAAAATTATGTATTTCAATTGTTGGGTAAAAGAAATATAATCAGTCCCAACAAATCTAAATATAGAAATATATCTAAGGTCAGCATGTGCATGTATACTAGTACTTAAATTGTTGGGTCATAAATAAACATGTAGACCCAAGATTTTTCAAACGACAGGAATAAACTAGGATTGTTACTAAAGGTGACATACCCCCGCCGTAGTCTTGACCCAAACCTTTATAATTATCTCCCCCTAGAAATGTTCGATCTGAATCATCTTCCTTCGTGGACATCCACAGGTGGAACTCTATGACTATGTGAAGTTTTATTAAAATCCATTGAATAGTTTAGGGGTTGTGCTTACAAGATTATATGGACAGATGGGCAGGGTGATTGATTCCTATATACCCCGCCAAACTTTGTTAATTTGTTAGCTTGGGGTATAAAAACACATATATAGAATCATAGATAACATACAGTCAAACCTGCCCTAACGGTCACTTTCGTGCTCTCCCGGTACGTTTTACTATATATTTTAATTCGATATAGCGGTCACATGTTCAATGTAGTCAGCGGCCACCATGTATTGGTAATTTTCAGCATAAAACCTTTGTATAACGGTAAATTATTTTTTTTGAATAATACCGGAAGTGATTTCGGAAGATCGGTATTTTTCTCTAATGTACTAAAAATGCCGAGGTGTTACAAGTGTAACAAAACATATCGATTAATTTAATTAACTAAATAAACAAACCCTATTTTACATTTTGTGAATAATAAATTACTTGAAGAACAGGTAACACCCGGGGGTTATTTGAGATTTGTATTCACTACAATGAGAGTAGAAATTCACTCATCAAAAATATTTTGTATCGAAAAGATTGTATTACGTATCTAGTGCATCATGTCGACATCCGTAACTAGGAAAGCTTTAAATTTAGACGATAAAGTGAAGGCTATAAATCTGTGTGATGGTGGGAAAAGTTGTCGGGCTGTGGCCGAGGAGATGGGTGTTGGTCGCACCCAGATCATGAACATTCTAAAAAGAAAATGAGATACTCGACGATTTTAAAAACAATATGCTCGGTTCAAGAAAACGTCAACGTCGTGTGACAGGAAATGAAGACATTAACCAATTATGCTGGGATTGGTTTCAGGAAGCAACTGGCAGAAGAATAAATATTAGCGGCCCATTGATACAGGAACAAGCTCTCAAGTTTGCTAAGAACCTTGGAGTAGATCAATTCAAAGCTTCAAATGGCTGGCTACAATCTTTTTTAAAGAGACATAACATCGTTTTTCGTACAATGTCAGGTGAAAGTGGTGATCTAAATGTCACAATTGTATCTGAGTGGAAATCAAAATTACCAAATCTAATAAAGGTTTATCATCCAAGAGATATTTATAATATGGATGAAACTGGTATATTTTTTCGGGACTCTGGAAATCGTTCATTCTTTGTGAAAGGACAGGATTGTCATGGTGGGAAACGGTCAAAGGATCGTATCACAGTGTCATGTTGTGCAAATATGATTGGGGAGAAGGAACCGTTAGTTGTTATTGGAAAATCACGACAACCAAGGTGTTTTGGTAAAATGGATCCAAAGAGTTTACCAGTTATTTATCGTAACAATAAGAAAGCCTGGATGACCTCTGCAATTTTTGAGGATTGGATAACTCGCTTTGATAAGAAAATGCGTCAACAGAATTGACATGTTCTACTGTTTCTAGACAATGCACCAAGTCACCCCAAATTAACACTTAATAATGTAACTTTGCAGTTTTTCCCTGCTAACACCACATCTAAATCACAGCCGATGGATCAAGGGATAATACAGGCTTTGAAGTTAAGATACCGCCGTCGTCAATTGCAGAAAACAATAATGAAAATGGATACAGATAAAACTTTAAATGGATCTGACTTACTCAAGCAAATATCTGTGCTTGATGCCATATATTGGATAATTAACTCCTGGAATGATCTGGACAACTCAACTATCCAAAAATGATTTAAGCGGTGTGGTTTCATTCACCAGGAAAAGCTTGTTTCTGTGTCAATGGGCCGCTAATATTTATTCTTCTGCCAGTTGCTTCCTGAAACCAATCCCAGCATAATTGGTTAATGTCTTCATTTCCTGTCACACGACGTTGACGTTTTCTTGAACCGAGCATATTGTTTTTAAAATCGTCGAGTATCTCACTTTTTCTTTTTAGAATGTTCATGATCTGGGTGCGACCAACACCCATCTCCTCGGCCACAGCCCGACAACTTTTCCCACCATCACACAGATTTATAGCCTTCACTTTATCGTCTAAATTTAAAGCTTTCCTAGTTATGGATGTCGACATGATGCACTAGATACGTAATACAATCTTTTCGATGAGTGAATTTCTACTCTCATTGTAGTGAATACAAATCTCAAATAACCCCCGGGTATTACCTGTTCTTCAAGTAATTTATTATTCACAAAATGTAAAATAGGGTTTGTTTATTTAGTTAATTAAATTAATCGATATGTTTTGTTACACTTTTAACACCTCGGCATTTTTAGTACATTAGAGAAAAATACCGATCTTCCGAAATCACTTCCGGTATTATTTAAAAAATTTTTTTTACCGTTATACAAAGGTTTTATGCTGAAAATTACCATAAATAGTGGCCGCTGACCACATTGAACAGGCGGCCGCTATATCGAATTAAAATATATAGTAAAACGCACCGGGAGAGTACGAAAGTGACCGTTATGACCAGGTGACCGTTAGGGCAGGTTTGACTGTATTTAATTTTTTTTTTTTTTTTTTTTAAATAATATTGAAAAAAAATGNTTTGTCATTGTTGCTATGTAATTAAAATATTTAAGTGTAAATGTTCCATAAAAGTTATGAGATTAATTAAACATATAAATATAAAAGCTCGTGATAAAGCTGAAAATTTCCTTATAAACATGATATTTTTTTAACAACCGTGTATCATTATAACGGTTACGCTTCAATACAATATCCATGTACAACGGTATGTTTACAGAGAACACAAGACAACTATGTCATTTTTAGTCGATCGTGAATCACAGGTTAAAATACCTCGGTGACATTTACATAGGACCGAAATGGAAGGCTTCGCCAACTGCCAAAATACTGATTGAATCATGTCACCAAGCTCATAAGAAATGGGTCGATAATGGGAAACCGGATGGTATATTACGTAATATAAAGATTTCAACTCGGATAAATCTACGTCGTCAATTTCGTCAAGAGAAGTCTCTAGATCGTCAGAATCTTTATAAAGCCATCATGGAAAATCCGTCCACTAAACTGTTTCATAGGCTCATTAGAAGAAATCGCGGTTCAAGCAACGTCCACACTCCCTGCATTACTACTGACAATACGGATATATATAACCCCACTGATCAAAGGAGGTGTTTTCTCAAATACTTTGAGGATCTAGCAATTCCTAAAGATAAAGGATATGATAATGAGTATTTAGATCTCTTTACCGTAAGGAAACAGCTTATTAACAAAACTATTCTGCAAAATGACTGTCAGACAGAAATAATAACTTGTGATGAAGTGAAGAACGCAATATCTCTAATTACATACAGGAAAGGCAGCTGATGAATTTGGTATTTCTGCGGAGCAACTAAAAGCTGCTGGTGATATTCTCATCCCGTTTATTACAGTAATTTTTAACAGAATTCTGCAAAAAGGATCCTTCCCAGATATGCTAAAATCCGGCGTCCTAACACCAGTTCTTAAGAAATCCAAAAACCCAACCCTCTTGGACAACTATAGAGGAATCACTGTTACACCAATTTTAACAAAAGTATTTGAATATGTTTTACTTCCAAAGTTGGACCCATACTTCAAACAGAGCCCAATGCAATTTGGATTTACAACTGGCGTACCAATTCTACTAGCCGCTCTATTGGTGTCCGAAGCAAAAGCTGAAACCCAACTGCAATCCTTATCTACGCTACTCATGGTAACAATAGACAGTCAAAAGGCGTTTGATGTTGTTAGTCATGTGATTCTTCTTGATGAACTTTATGAAACAGATATACACCCAAAGCTGTGGAAAATTATAGAAAATATGTATTCTGGAATGTCATCAAAAGTGAAATGGTCCAATGGTGTAAGTGATACCTTTACAATTCAACAGGGGGTGCGTCAAGGAGGTATTATATCACCGCTACTTTACAAGATCTACAACAACAATTTACTCCAAGAATTACACAACTCTAGACTTGGTTTCTCCAATGGCAATACATATATAGGATGTACAACTTGTGCTGATGACATCGCTCTGTTATCAAGCAATCCAATAGAACTACAATATATGTTATCAACTTTACAACGACATACTAGAAATAATAGAGTTTCAATTCATCCTACAAAGACAAAAGCAGTGGCATTTTGCAAATCCAAAGTATACAAGTCATCCCTGTCTTGGAAACTCGGATATATTCCCAGTTAGTCAAACCCTTCATCTAGGAATACTTAGGTCTGAATTAAATGAAAATAGTATGAACATAGCAGATAGAATCAGCGTAGCGAGAAGAACATTATATGCTCTGTTAAACACTGGTCTTCATGGTTCCAATGGAGTGAATCCCATCGTTGCTTATAAGATTTACAAGTCTTATGCACTACCAAAACTACTATATGGTCTTGAAATCCTTCCTTTAAAACAAACTCACATGATGTTACTCAGAAAATTCTATATAGAGACTCTACGTCGTTTTCAATCACTTCCAACTCGTACAGCCTGCTGCATTGTTTATCTTTTACTTGGTGCCTTGCCGATTGAGGCGGAAATACACAAGAAACATCTCAGTCTACTTTATAACATAATTTCTTCTGAAAACCCAACAATCCAAGAGCTGTTACACAGACAGAAAATAGTACATATGGATAATCCAGGTAGCTACTTTGGAAGAATTACTGAAATTCTATATACTTATAACTTGCATGAAATAGCAGATATTATTCTTCAGTATCCAACAAAATTAGAATTTAAAAAACAGTGTAAAGTGGCAATAGAGAAGACTTGGACCGAAAACCTAAAATCAGAATCGGTAGATAAATCAACGCTAAAATACATTGTGAAGGATAGTCTAGAGATAGGGACTCCTCATATGTGTTAGAATTCATTGAAATCAACAATATCGGATGTCAAGAAGGGTATTACTAAGGCTCGTATGCTAACGGGTACCTTCATCACTGAAACTACTCGCCAAAAATTTTCTACATATCAATCTGATGCGGTATGCCAACTCTGTGGTGGTGGTGATGATGAAGACCTCCATCACATCATCTTAGACTGTCCGGCTTTATTTAGTGAAAGACTTAAATATTTCGGCCGTATCAAGGAAGAAGTGTCCCATATCATTGGCATTGACAAATACAGCAACCTGCTCAATAATAGAGAACAAATTTTGAAATTTATATTGGACTGTTCCATACATAGAGAACTCTTTGATGAAAAACAACTTGATTCCATAACCAGACTTATAACAGAACTGTGTCACCAGTTATATGTCAGACGTCTGAAATTACAGAATGAAAAAGTGATATACGATAGGTAATGAACTATATACTGATTAAGAATCAGTCATTTAAGGGATATTTAATGTTGGGATATCATATTGATATCCACTAGTTTTGTATATATGTATGTGTTTGAGATGTCAGTAAGTTGGTCTCCTTACATCCTGTTTTTATAAGTATTTTAAATTCGCTGATCAGGAAGGAAGGAGGATTATGTACATATGACATAAACTGTATATATGCTGACAGAGTGCGTTTATAACGAAAAATCTGAGGAATAATCTCCTTTGGACTCTACAAGATTCGAAAGACTCTTGGTGCTCTTAGATTGGAGGATAATACGAACAGAAGAAGAAGAAGAAGACATAGTTACAACACTGATTAGGAGTATAATTTATTGTTCTCCAGTATATTTGAAATAATGGAGATTCACTGTATTTAATTAATACCACATTTACTGATAATAATTAACCAGACAGAACAAATGCATTATAAAAAAAAAAAACGTTATGGTCGGTGTTAGTATGTAATATGTCCTGTAGATCAAAATGATTTCTGTCCCATAGAATATGTTGAATGGGTAAAACATGCACTTAGATATGCTTTTTCATTAGTATATGAACACACTGGACATGCAGCAAAATGACAAAAACTCTACTACGATCGAGGATTTAAAGTTCGAGAACTTTTGTAAAAGATTCATGGATCTAGAGGTTGTACTCTCCAAAAATTAATCAAGCTTTAGGCCTAGGCTGGACAGGACCTTATCTTGTTCTTGAGAAATTATCCGATCTCACCTACAAAAAGCAAACGGATGAAAACACATTACCGGTTATTGTTCACGTAGATCACTTGAAGCCTTATTTAGGTAGAAATCCACCACAAAATTGGTGTTTACAATAAACAAACTCACACGATACAAACATAACAATAGAACACAATTTTACACAAGATTCAGATGATACTGCCAGAGACACAATTCCGTTTATCCCAGTTAGCTACAACACACCTAATCCGCTGCAAACTAGGGTAGGGAGAGTAGTAAAACCTAGGAACAGGTACTCGCAATGATTGCAACTCATGTCAAGGGTTAAATTTTGGTTATTTTTTATTTATATGTTCAGAAATATTCAGCGGAATATTTGGTGTTATATACTCGTAGTTAATTTGAATTTTTCTTATGATTATTATAATACATACATGTATTAATGTTTTATATTATAACTGTTTAATAGTTCTTAGTGAATAATGATATGTGTGTAATGTAATACTGTTCTTTGAGACAGAATATTATTCCTATTTTTATAGTTTCAGAATGGCAGATATACTGGAACTAGAAGCTGACTCGCTGGAACTGGAACAGTTCCACCGCGATGTCATCAGACAAGAACAACCAATATTTAACCCGCTGGGGGAATATTGTGTCGTAAAAAGATGTTCATCCATGATAAAGTACCACAAGTTAAGGGACCTGATTACCCACTGGGAACATATTCACCAGCTAAAGCGCCAGATTACAAAATGCAAAATATGTAGACCACTGCTCGACAGAAGACAACGTGTCCTACAACACTTAAAAACTGTACATAAAATCATACGTGTGTATGTGGAGAATGATGAATTCATCCCATCCGGTGATGCCATTCTGTCGAGAATTGGAACTCCAGAGGAAAACACAGCATTATTACAAAAGAAGGAGTGGGAGCATCAGGTCCGTGAGGCGAAAGCTTTGTCATCTACGGCAAGCAGCCTGTCAGCCAGGAGAAAATTAGAAGAACTAATGGAAATGTATACTTGACATTTTTGAAATTATATTTATTTTTTATGTTTATTAGTTATCTTCATATTGGTGACCAATTTTCTTTGGTAAAATTGTTCTTAAGGGGGAAGGAAATGTAGTAAGGTTGGATTTTGTTTTCATTTAATTTTAGGAATTTTCGGCTAGGAATTTATATGCATCTTTCTAATTATATTATAAACACATTTCACATATTTGGTATTACAAGTTTGGTTCAAGAGAATGTTCTCATTATTTTTCTCGGTGTCTGGTCAATTTGTCCGATGTCAAAATTGTCCCAATTTTTTGCCAATTTGTCCCATTTTTGGACAATTTGTCCCAAATGTGGATCATTTTTTTTTTTTAGATTTAGTAAAGTAAAAAAAAGATGGAATATGTTCAATGTAGATAATAAAAAGTATTGCCCTGTGTAATAAGCCACTACCTTACTCGACTATCCTAAGTTTAAGCTATAATTTGGTTATAGTTCTTTGATGAAAGATCAAACAAATGCTTCAATAATCAGCTTGGGCATAATTATTGAATGATCTGACTGTACAGGTTATTGTTTTTTTTAAATATTACTTGATTGGCAATTTGTTTAGCATCAAGTCAATTTGTATAGTTAATGTTTATAGAACAGTTACTCTTAACCAGTTTTGTGTATATTTTACAATATAGTTTTTACGGACTATCCTTTTCATGAAACCAAACACAAACATCAAAGAAACATGCAATCAGCTTGGTAGGTGGGGGAGACAAACCAGTGTCTTTTTCTAGGTCAAATACATTAAACATTTTCCTTTTATATTTTTTTTGTGTAATGTATTAGTCACTGCATACATAAATTTTCATCATGTCATCCAAATGTGTTATCTGTAGTCGGGTGTTAAAAACCATGCCTTCACAGTTCAAGCTATTTGTTGTCATTTGTGTAATTTCTGGCCCCACAATTGAATTGAAAGTTACTGTATTATATTTGATAGAGGAGAGGTGGCAAGTAGCTGAATGTTACATAAAGAAATGTTTTAGAGTGTAAATGCTACCAAAGAGAATGTCTATGATTGTATAAAAAGTGAGAAAGAAATGTAGTAAGTAAATTGTATGGATGAGAAAGAATAGTAAAAATATATGAGAATGAGTGAAAGGAGGTGTGAAAATAAGTAGCAGAAACAGCAAGGTTTTCTTTTTAATTATATGATTGTGTGATAGGAGGGAGTAGTGCTACAACTGTATGACTGTGGGTACACATGCACTGTAATAGTTAAAAATTCTCTTCTGTAAATTAAAAATAAATAAATCCGAGCAGAAAAAGTTTCAAGAATATACAATACTGTATTGGAAGAATGTACACAGTGCACTGTATACAATTTCATTTTTTACATTAGGCAGTCCATCTGGATATGACAACATAGAGAAGGGAAACTTTGATTATTTATTTGCTTCACAAGAAATGCTTGTTGGAGACAGAATGGCATTCTAAAATGCAGCAATTTGAGGTGTCAACAATTGTAGTGGATGAATTTCATACAATTTCAATATGGTAGGCATCTGAAAACCTATATGTGTATTTCTCTAACATTAAGTACATATGTATTTGACTGAATTACGGCAAAATGACCACAAGGTACAACTTGTCTGATACAGAACCTTGCATTGTATATATGTACGATACAGGATGGACTTCAGTCAGAACTACTTTTCCGCGATGTCATAAATATGAAATCCAAGTCGACGGAAACATGCCGTTACAAACGAATTGAGTTCGCTCCTTAAAAGTGATTTATGGCTTTATTCAAGAAGATTATGCTCAACTTGGGATGATTTTATGTCAAGAATGTTAGATAAACATAATATATACACAATGTACACATTTGCGGTATCGCGTCTCGTTAGTGTTAAGCACCAAAAATCATCATACAGCTCGTACAACAAATTCAACACAATACAAAGAGTTTCATAACCACAATTTGTTTTGGGTTTAGATTTTCTTGTTAGCAGTTGAAGCATTGATGAGCTCGTGAAATTACAAAATGTGATACAATTACACACATATATATATATTTATTGTTCCAGAAATCCAAAAGAAGCAAGTCCGCCTTAGACAAAAGGACACATCTTAGTGACTCTAAGAGGGCTACCATAAGGAGCGTGCTCACCCCAGCCTTAATGAGCAGTGATGAGGAGTGTGATAGTGGGTTTATTACACACCAACCTTCGTGGCAATCAGAACAATTCAGATCCTACAATGAAAAATTAGACAATAAATATAAAGAAACTTGTTCGACGAAAAGCCAAAAGATGCTACATCAGAGGACCATCGGAAAAGACAATTAGAACCACCTCAAATACCAGACGAGCAATCATGAATAATTAAAAAATATTGAAGATATATTTTTTATATTTATTCTTACTATGTCATATTGTAATGAATCAGAATTGCTTACAACAAATAGCATGTCAAGAGTAATTTACATAATCAGTAGCTCAACTGCATATTGGCACATAAGTAGTTATATTAGATATAAGTACATAAAAAAGACAACAATAAAATCAAAAATCATCAATGAGACATCATGCCATCTTAAAAATGAAATTAGAGAGCAACCTCTGAATATTAGCAATTGCTTGTAGCATAAAGGAGGTTGTATGCAGATTGGAATTATACAACTAAGTACAACAAACTGAATACATATCCAACACTGACATCAAATTTAACCAAAAAAATAAAAGATGATCTACTGCCACTGAAAATGGATAAAGTGGGCATCATTTCATGTAAAATAAATGAAGATCTGTTGTTTATGAACTTTTTTACAAACTTGTTACACCATTTTAGAAGGAATAGCAGGTGAAGGTGACCATCATACCAAGTTCCCAATGTTATGCTGGCCATCAATAGTGATATTTTGTTTATTATTAGTACATAGTCAGTCATCCACAGTTTATCATTTGTGCAGTTATAAATCTCATGGATTTTTTTTTTGCAGCAGACTCTTGTGTCATTGGAAGACAAGACTTTTGTTTATTCTTGCAGTTGATATCTAGTCCTTACTTATACACATATAAAAGATGCTATTTTGTTCTATTTCACGGCCTTTGCTATTTGTCAAATGTCAATCTATTGTACATCTTTTGTTCAGGAAGGTGACCTTTTGTGGCTTCAGATGGATCAGAATATTACCTTTTGCTCATCTTGTGGTGTATGTTGTTAAACAAATTACCACCTTTAGTTTGTAAAAGATCACCTTTTGGTGTATATTGTCAAATATAATATCATCTTTTGTCCAGGAAAGGTAACCTTTTGTGGCTACTAAATATTATCTTTTGTCTGTCACTCATCATCGTTTACCAACTGTCCAAAATAACTTACTATTGCCTTTTATTAACTTTTGTTCTATCCAAAAAATGGTATTTCATTTGCCTTTTGGTGTTTACAAAATTGGGACATTTATTGGCCTTTTGTTGTGTCAAAATACAGTATTTTTCACCTTTTAGATTTTTTGGAAATACCTATAAGACAATAAAAGGTGACTAAAATGCAGGGGTCTGTTGTTCAACTTGTCGTTAATCCTAACGCTGCGTTAAATTTTTCTTAATCATGTGATTAAATTTAATCATTGCGTTAGTTTTTGTTCAACTTGTCGTTAGATTTAATCATTCACTAATCTGTCGTTATAACTAATCGACCTACAAGGGCTGTGTTAAATTTTAATCATTCGATTAAATATGGCCGCCAATGCAGCATTTAATATGCCAAGAGTGAGACACAATAGACATTTTAGAGGAACAGACCCTCTGACCATGGACTACAGTGATGAGCAGCTGAGGCAGCGGTTTCGCTTTGGTAGATAAACTATTGATTACCTGGCGAATGAACTGAGAGGTAGTTTGGAAAGACCCACAGCCAAGAGGACAGCCCTGAGTGTTGAGCAACAGATTATGATTGCCCTAAGATTTTATTGCAGTGGGGCCCAGCTGCAGGTGGTTGGTGATACTCTCGGTTTCGACAAATCAACGGTTTCTCGGGTGGTGGATTCAGTTAGAGATGCACTGGTGGCTAGGAAAGACCAACACATAAAGTGGCCAATGGAAATTCAGCAATTAAATACTATAAAGGAAGGGTTTTATAAGAAGGCACACTTTCCAAGTGTTATTGGTTGTGTTGATGGTACTCATGTACGAATCCAGGCACCGACAGAAGATGAACCCAGCTATGGGAACAGAAAAGGGTATCACAGCATCAACGTGCAGGGTATTTGTGATGATAATGGTATGTATATTGTAACTAATTATTCCATGTAGCGAAATATAAACTGATTCTTTTCACTCTTATGTTTTGATTTCCGCTAATATTATAAACATCCGGTTACAACTTACATCCGATAATATAAGTAGGCGGAGTTAAAAATCATAACAGAAATGTAAGGTCATGATCGAGGTCGATCAACACATTTTTTAAGTTTTATAGAAAGTACGACTACATATCTAATCATTCATGAATTTTAATGACCATTTACTCTTTAAAATAACACTGCATCATACCTTACAGATTTATATTTAAATGCCGTATTTAAATCCGGAATAATAACATAGAAATTACATTTTTTAAATGACACTCCACTTCCGTTGTTTACATCTGATGGAGCCAAACGTGAAAGGGTTGACAGTGATCCGTGCAGTTTACATTTACATCTACCACAGAATATTAGCATTCAGAGTGCACATTAATGGTGAAAATCATTCAAATTTGACAGTAAATAACTCAAACAGCTGTCGATAGTATGTACTGATTTTTGGTGGCAATGTCGAACTAGACCAAGGTCCTAAACACAGGACCGATGTCTAAATATTCGTGTCAATTTTTGATAAACCAGTTCGATGGAATCAAAAAGACATTTAAAGCATCACATGTGATAACTGCAATTTATTTATAGTACCGATATTCATCACTGGCCTGCATGTGAAGCTTGCAATACACCAAACCACACCTCAATATTCTATACAATCTGGGACTATTATACGGACAGTATGATAGTCCCAGATACAATCAATTATATCAGATGATAACGAATTTTGCCTGTTGTATGAAACTAATTGTACTATAATGAAAACTCTCACTACACCAGCTTTAATGATAGTTTATCAACCATCAATAGTCCACTTACTTTATCATCTCCAAGGCAAAATGGGAACAATAGAAACAACAAACTAAACAAAATATCATTTTTTTTCAACGACCACTATTTAAATTGTCCAGTCATAGTATGTTATTGCACGGTCCTCATCATTACTTAGTCAAACTGATGATAGATCACATCTGATTTCATAAGGAAACGAATCGACCATTTAAATGTTAGTCTGGTCGATCCATACAAAATTTCCCCCTACCTTTAATTTGTTGGTCTTTAATGTATTTGTTTATTTGTATTGTAAATATATAATTTATTCATACATAAAAATGTATGCAACCAATGATCCTAACTAAGGTAAATCCCACAATATGACTTCTAAAATAAAACACTTTTTTTTTAATTGGAGCTAAGATAAATTCCAGGGCATGCTTTTAAATATAAATGATTGATTGATTGATTGGTGTTTAACATCCAGCAGGCAATTTTTCAGCTATATTCAGGACAATTAAATATATAGAGAAAAAATAGTCATTTAATGTTTTATACATATATTTCTATCTACTTTAATCTAGGCTTGTTTACCAATATAAGTGCCCGATGGCCAGGGTCAACCCATGATTCACATGTATTTAGGACATCTGCCATTCTCCAAGAGTAAAGAGCACAATTGCGGACAATATCCGCATAAATCCTGACTGTTGTAAATACCTATGAACGCAGGCCATTCCTTCTTACACCATACAGACAACCAGTGGAGATTAAGGAACAACGCTTCAACAGCAGCCATGTATCAACCAGATCCACAATAGAGAGAACATTTGGAATTTGGAAGAAAAGATTTAATCTGATGCACTCAGAGGTATTATGACAAGCAATATTTATTTATGAGTCAATTCAGAAAATGAAGCAATTTTGAAATCTGCACAAGTTTATTTTCATCTAATTTAGGGAACGACCATTTAACTTGAAATTTCTTAACGAAAATAAAAACCATAACACTCCCCCCCCCCTGCAAGTTAAATGGTCGGTCTCTTAATATATGCATTTTCGCAGTAGATTGTGACAAAGGCTTCAGATAATATTCCAGCTGCAATAATGTAGCAAACTTGTGTCTAGGCAGACGCAAGTAAGCGAGCATTTAGGGTTTTACTATTAGAACTAATAATATTTCAGCAGATTTCCTGTATCACTAATGCTTTTCTAGACAGCAGTACCACTGTTGCAGAAGGAAGTTCTCATTGACTTGCTTCTGTCATATGCTACCTGCATTTATCATTATTATATAGTTCTTTAAAAAATCTGTGTAATGAAAACGGACTTGAAATAAAATCCCAAGTCGAAGAATAACATATGCTTTCCTTGCTGTTATGAATCTGACAAACAAGATTTTCAATGTTGTTCACTCATAATATAGCACATTTGAGACATCCCGCCCACAGGCAGTGCTGTTTTACCAGATAAACCCCATGTCATTCATTCTGTGGATGCATATATGTTGTGTATGGCATATATTTAATGTTTAAACACTGATTGTGTTTGAATTACAAATACAATAAATATATGTTAATTTTATTGACAAATACAGTTTTATTCATGTGAATGTTTGTGAAGGTCTGCACTGCTTTGCCCGGAGATTGGAAAGGGGGGATTTGCAGTATACAGATTTTTTTATCGACAGAATCTGAGATTGAATATCATTTTCATGTTATTTTTCATCCTTCTATTCATAACATACCATCAAACAGTACTTTCTATTACTGGTATTTATATCCATACAGGATTACTGATATCAGTAGTGTTTGGTCGTATTTATTGTATTATGAGGGGCACCAAAGGGCAACACCATAAGACCAAACAAACCAGGGGCCCGGGTGGCTCAATGACCGAGTTAGGTCATTGGATCTAGCAACTGATACAGGCCTATCACCAATATGGCGTGGGTTCGCGCCCAGCTTTGTAAATTTACAAAAAAGGTGCACTCGACTCGCAGCCGCAAGTGATAAAGTTTACCAGTTGCTTGCCCAAGATCAGTGGTTCTCTCCGGCTTCCTCCACTAGTAAAACTGGTCGCCATGATATATCTGAAATATTGCTGAAAGTGGCGTTAATCACCAAAAATTCAAAATCATTCCAAACAAACCAAGTTCAAATACTCTTCTTTTTTTTTTAGATTAGAATGAAAGCAGGAAAAGTGTGTAGGCTAGTTATAGCTTGTGCAGTACTGCACAACATTGCAATAAAAAGGAACGAGCCCTTGGTAGATAATGATCAGCATGACCACCATGATGATCAACCTCAAATTCCACCTTTTAATGGTCAACAGGGTATTCCACCTTTTAATGGTCAACAGGGTGGACGGGGGATACGTTCTCACTTTGCTGAATCTTTTTTTGCTTAAATCTGCTTAATTAACACCTGATTATTGATAGTGAATACACATAAATTTTTACTTTGTCTGTTTGAGTTATTTTCTTATGTACTGCTAGTAATATTGATTGATTGTATATTGATTTTATATATTTCTTTTTTTTTATTTGTCAGCTTGTCTAAGTAGAATGCTGTTGCATTATTTGTAAAAATGTTGAATGCTAGAAATATCAACATTTTGAATAAATCTTTACAATTTCAAAGAGTGAGTGATTATATTGTTTAATTCCAAGTAAGAATTGTTCAGCTATATAATGGCGAGAAGATGATCCCAGATGATATAACAATATATAATGATGTCCACTTAGTAATAGACCACCAGGCTAAGCTGAATTTTTGTATTGCTTAGTCATTGAAACATATTGTTTTTTTTAAAACAACAGTTCACGAGTAGAAATGTCGCTCCACCCAGACACATTATCCTGATTCTGAGCCAGTCAGTCTTTGTTCATACTCCTTAATCTTACATGATTCACATGGAGGCATGGCACAAATACCAATTTTATAGTCTATGCATTGATATAACCACTATATATTTGTTCTTTCAGGAAAGGGGAAATATTATAAGGTAAACAAAACACAAATAAGAGTTCAATCAACATATGGGATATTTAAAAGATATTAACAAAAAAAATAAATTAAGTGCGGCAAACAAGGCAAGCTGAGAACCAGTTAAACCGCCATTTCCTCGGTCTTGTGATAATTGTTTTAAGAGTTCAATCTGCAGTATGGTCTTTTCCCTGGCCAATTTCTGTTCCTCCAGCTGTCCCTTTAGAACTTGACACTGCAGGTCATAGACATCTTCTTGTGTAGCCCGCTTACGTTTTGTGACTGGTCTTGCAGGTTTCCCAACTGTACTTATAGAGGGTTGATGTTGTACATATGTTGGCACTGGGATTGCACAAATGTCCAGTATATGTCCTTCGTCTGCCTCCTTTGGCAATAAAGCCTCATTTATAGCTGTTTCTGTTTAAATAAAAAAAATATATATGTTCATTTATATAAATATATGGTATGCCATGACTTTTGGGTGGGGTGACTCCTACACCCATGAATATATATCAGTTAATAAAAACTGATATAATTGTTGGTTTTCAATTTTGCAACAACATATATATCATCCCAAAAATTAAAAATAGAAATAAATATTTCTAACATTGTAATATATATAATAATAGTAGAAAGATTTGTTTTCAGAAAATTTCAGAAGTATGTTCTAATTTCAATAATATGTCAGATATATCAAAATTCTATTATTTATTTACCAATGAAGATCGTTCAATAATTAATATTTTTGGAGTGCCTTGAGACAAGGAAACTGAAACAGGGTTTATGATACTGAAATATTTTTTCTCTTTATGTTTATATTATTAATTAAAATTTTAAGGCTCTGAATCCGACAAGAAATATTGTATATTTATATTTATATGTATATATGTATAATTGCCTCCAATGACAATAATCAATGTATGCAATTTGTTTGCCCCTATTGTGGGCCCATTGATTGGAATAATAAATATTCTTATTCTTATTCTAAACTCTGTTGGAAGATTTCTTTACCAAAACATGCCCTAATTACTACTATATATTTATATTATATACTTTATGCATTTATAACATGTTTGTATGTCATGTTCTATCAATCATCAACTCTTTCCCTCTTGTGAGTTTATATGTGTAATTTCTGTTTGATCCCCGAGGGCCCATAATTGAAATACAATTGATTTGATTTATATATTTTTGTTTGTTGTGTCTTTGCTTAACTGTTTGGTTGGATATGTAAAATTTTCTTTATATTTTATAACATGATTCAAGATAGTTGTTTTACAAGTATCTTTAAAAAAATCATAGAATATATAAAAAAAAATAAATACCATATCCCTAAAATATTTTGTTCCCATAAAATTACTGAAAAAAATTATAAAACCTTTTTGATATTTTTTAATGAATGCGAAATTCCACTTTGTAATTTAATTAAAAATTAATGGAATAAACTGCTGCCACAATATAATTATCTATTTCTCGTATTTCAATCATATCTGCCACCAGAATTTTTCGTACATTAGATTCTTACAATAAAACTGGTTTCTTTTTCTTCGTTTACTACGTGCATTAGAACAGATCAAGATTATGAAACCAGATGTTTTGTTCTGAGGAACGCTGTCGGCTGTGTAAATTGATCATGTAAACCATATAGCAAGTGCATGTTCGCTTTGCAAATCACCAAAAAAAACTATCATTTGCAAATATATGTCTATGAAAAAGCGATGTTAATGCATGTCTATCGTTTAAATTTCTTTACAAACAATATTGATAAATACAACCAGGGTCAAGGTCATTATATGAAAAGGATTTTCTGTTTCTATATTTAGCACTGGCAAATTTGTTTACAGCAGACGATACTTATTACCGCTACTAAAAATACTTGTATATTGTACGGAAAAAAAAAATAAAACCACGGAGCAAGCTGTATCAATTGAAAATGCATATATAAGTTTAACATTTACATTTTTTTTGTATATTTGCAAGTGATAATGTTTACCAGTCGGTGGTTCTCACTGGCTTCCTAAAACTAAAACTGGTCGACATGATATATCTGAAATATTGTTAAAAATCAAAATCATAAAAATTTTAACATTTAAAAAATAACAAAACATATACCTGTTTGTGGAACATCTGTCTCAAGTCTACAATCAATCCCCTTGAAACTGGCACTATCCTGGTAGAGAGCAATCGCACTTTCCAGTTGTGAACTGGGGGCTTTAGGTGCTGGTCCACCTCCTGTCTTCTGCAATTCCGCTCTATGAATGGTGAAAGCACTCTTTGCTTTGGAAGTAGTATTCCTCCATTTGTCACGAACCTCACTAGCAGTTCTAATGGCAACCCCCAAAGCATTGATCTTGCCCAAATGGCCTTCTTTTGTTGATTAGTTGTTGTGTTGGAAAATTTCCTATTCAAAATCTCAAAATGTTCTTCAACTTCATGCTGCAACATTTCTTTTTCAGCTACTGAAAAGTTTGGTTTTCTGACTCTTTGGGTCTTAACAGAGCAAGGGATCTCCTCAACTTCGGCCATATTGATACAGGAAGTACACTTTTATCATTTGCATTGTGGGAAACACTGATTACTAATTACTGGCTAATCACATGATTAAAAATTGTTGAGCAACATAATTTAATCATTGCGTTAGCTAATCACTCGTTTAAGTTTTTAACGACTGATTAGGGCTAATCGTGCAATTAAGGTAGCGACAAGTTGAACAACGGACCCCAGTATTCTGTATACCTTTTGGTCCTCATACATGGCGATTTTTTGTGCGGTGCTTTATATGACCTTTTATGAGACCAGCCTCTGTAATAGTGACTTTGTAGTGCTTTCTTAAATCTTGTTTTGTTTTTCCAGGAATTTTGTTAATGTCAACACTTCTCAGTACATATCTACATGTTAAAATTATTGTTAAGAGAAGCAAATATAATACATCTGATTTCAGGTGTAACTCAGAAGTTCGACGAAATCTGTTACTACTGTGGTGATACTGAGATTGTATCTGATGGCAACAAGACAATGATAGATTTGAAGAAGCAGTATTCCATTGTCAGACCAATTTGTGACAATTGTCTTACAGACGGTCTGCTGTTAGGAATGCACTGAAAATTGGACAGAAAATAAAATAAAATATTAAGATTGTTTAAAGTCTTTAATTCAGTGTTGGCCACTGTATAAATTTAGCAGAAAGGTGGTTTACTATTGTTTTACAAAGTTTCCTTGTACAGACAGACAGGACTCCGTAACACCAAAGCGATCTCCTATTGATTTCCAAGATACCACAGTGTCATAAGAAGTACTTTATCCAAAGGGATTTTCGGGCGTCCAGGAGATATTTTGTTAGTATATTCTGGGAAGTTGCCAATATGTCTCAAAATCAATTCAAAAGAACATCGCTCTAAACGAAAATGGTGTTGAAATTCATCAAGGTTGTAGCTGAGGACTACATTTTCTACGTAATTCCTGCATCTGGTACGTTGTCGGTGGTCCTTATCAGATGCAAATGGTAAGAAAATTTTAGGTAATGTAGGAGTATCTATTAAAGCATGGATATTTGATCAGTGAAGCTCTTGTAGTTTAAACAAAAAACTCCCAAAATATTGATACACAAGCTAGTTTATTCTCTATAAAAACAGTCTTTGAAATCATTTAAAGTTAATCACAACGTTTTAATTTCACATAATACATGTTTCTGATTTTCAAAAAAAAATCTGAAACATGATTTTGCAAATAAAATGCATCCCTGTTTAGCAAGGTTCATCCTAAAGTCCAATTGCTTCACAGTTTTATTTTTGCCAGATTTAGTAAGTTACAACTATTTACTTCACTGAAACATTTTGAAATAATGATGAATGTCACACTGATTATAATTAGCAGTGTTTTTCTCCAGCAAATTTTAAAATTAGAAGAATAAATGAACATCATCTATCGATTATTCAAATAGATACGAACGCCATTTCTATATTAAAACAATAGTTTATGTCATTGTTGCTATGTAATTAAAGTACCTAAGTGTAAATTCCCCATAAAAGTTATGACAGAATATTTAAATATATAATTAAAAAAGTTCGTATTAAAGCTGCAAATTTGCTTATAAACATCGATACTTTTTTGAACAACCGGTTACGATTCAATACAAAATAAATGTACTACGGTATGTTTACAGAGAACATAAAACGACAATGTTATTTTCTGTCAATCGTGAATCACATGTAGAAATTCCTCGGTGACATTTACATAGTTATAACACTTAATTAGGAGTTTAATTTATTGTTCTCCGGTATGTTTAAAATAATGGAGATTCATTGTATTTAATTAATACCACGTTCACTGTTAATAATTAATCAGAAAGAACAAAGACAGTGTATAATGGTGCTGGCCCATGTAAGCAACATGACGCCATTTAAAAAAAAAACGTTATTGTTGATGTTAGTATGTAATATAAGTACCATAATATACACAGGAGTGAAATGACTATATCTCAATTGAATCGCACTCAAGGTAACTAGATTAGTTTTGGAGCAAGAAATTATTTCTGCAAAATAAACAGATTGTTACACCCTACCAGAAATATATAATTAAAACCCCTAAAACTCAAAACCCAAATTTCAAGATCCAGATCTTAAAACCCAAAACTAATTGTATGACACCAAGAACGTTTAACCAAATTAGCACCCGTAGGTATAATTTGACGTGTACATATAGCCCATAATACTCCGTTTCAGCTTGAGATCTTGCTAATTTATTTTTGGGTGTCCGTTGTGTTTTCCTAGTTTTACTTGTCTCATATTTGGCCCTTGGCCTATGATTTTTAAAATGTGGCTTTATATAAAGCGGTTGACGTTCATTCTACTTGAATCCGGAGAATAATGCTGACCTCATATATAAATATATATATCTATATTTCTTGTCTGTTAGGTTGGGTTCAGGTACCCGATATCCTACAGTGAGCTGTAGACCACAACGTTTTGAACACAGCCTTGTATTCTTATGTTATGTTTTTTGTTTTTGTGTGTGTTTTTACTCAAGGACAAAACACAATTAAACTTGTAATATTTATTCAAATGCACAAAGACGGAAACACACAAATAACATGCAAATAAACAAAATGTAATTGTACTTTAGGAAAATGAAGAAACCATCTTAAGATTCAAAAGCAAGTGGCAATTTATTTGCATCTCCCAACTCTTCAAAAATTGCATTAGCATTCTTGTTTGAATTAGCCACTTGCTTGAACATATTGCTAACGCATCCCACATCTACCAACTTCTCTAACCTTGAATATCTAAAAAAAGAATCCTTGGAGAACCAACCAGCCTGATCCATTATGTCCCGTGTATTACCACATCCATTAACGGCCAAAGTAATAGCGCACCCACCCCTTAAACTGTGCGGAGTTCCCCTTCATCGATCCCCAATGTACGTAAATATCCCTTCAAAGGGGCAGGGGACGGACCTTATAATTACTTATTTGCAATTTTCGCTGGTATCATGTATATTTATCTCCAAAATCATCTAACCGACTTTTCCTTGAATGGGACTGAGTAACTAAGATGTGGTAAATTTCAATAACTTTATTCTGTTGTAACAGGTAATACATATTTAGTTAGTTAACTATTTTACTAACAATATTTCACTAATATAACCAATCAGATATCATTAGAATGGATGTGACAAGAAAAATTCTACTCTTAATATAATGAAATATAAACCTCATTACTAAGAGGAGTATTCAATTATGAGTACCTTACCCATGATGTAATAAATTTAAACCATATTCTGACATTTTTGTGTGGAAAATAACCCAAGGCGAGTCCTGCTATATTCAAAAATAATTTGACAAAATGTTTATTTAATTTCAGGAAATAAACCAGAATACTTCTGGCAAGTTTAGATAACTGATACCTCACCAGTTATATTAAAAAAAATCAAATGCTTTAGTACAATTTAGAACCTTTCCAAACTGCACTGAATTTAATAGAAGTACAGTTATTGACCTTCAATAAATTGTACCCCTGTTTAAATAGTTTCCACACCTTATGGAAACTATCCCTTAAAACCAAATGTGTTTCCTATTTATTCCTATTTATAAACAAAATGAAGCATTTTAAATGGAAAGTTGCAAAGCTTTTAACATGTAATAATAATGGAAACTTGAACACTTAAATACCTAACTAAAGCTTTGCCTGCAAGGTGTGAAAAGTTAACTAAAAATGAATTATTTCTGATAATGCTGTCCGAATTAACAATTAAATACAATGCTGTGAGCAAACAAACAAAAAGTTAAGAAGACCGACTCCTATGAGTCCGCTAAAACAAAAATTTACTTTACAAACGTATCATTACTGTTTTCACATTTATTTAAACTTTAACCAAAAATATGTTTTTACAAAAGAAATTTAGCCAATTTTGTCAGAAATAAAATCTACGTCAAAAATACTAACTGTTGCGACCAAAAGATTTAGCAGAACTGATTTTCGAGCGTTTTAATTTTACGTCACTTGTTGGATTATTGTTAGACGCTGGGATGTTGGAAAGAAATAAACAACCCCAAGCCAGCGTTTCAAAATAATAAAGTTTACTATAATTATAAAAAAAAAATGATTAACTACAAAATTAAGTTCTTGCATTGATACAATTCTTAGTACGATACACAGGTAAAATTTCTATTGTAACTAAAAATATAACATTGTACAGCGCAACCGGAAGTAACGGCATGTGAACGAAGGTGAAAACAGATGAACTACCGACAGCGAGAAATGGCAAAGATTACCAATTACACGAGTTGCCAGCATGTAAAAACAACATGGACAGTTTAAAATACCTACCAAAAGAATGGTGTCATCTGTGCTCATCATTTTGTCTCCCATGACAGCTATACAGTAAAATACGTAATATATCGATTAAATATTACACAGATGATAATAATGTAAACAACAAGCTTCTCCAGGTTTAAAAAACAGTTATTTGCAAAACAGAAATCGATTTAATTATATTAATTTTTACGATTTATCTTCAGGCAAAGACTTAAAATACTTAAATTTCGTATTTTCTTCGATCAAAAGGCCTACTTGTTCAAATAATTGGATTATAACACCGACATACAAACCACGCAGCAATAATATTGTCTTTCAGTTACGGGCAGCCGTGTTTTTTTTTAAACATGAGTTACCCGCATCGCTGTCAATCATATTGCATGGAGGCTGCCATGTTTTTTTACACAACACCGAAGACACGGAGAAAGCGGTTCTTGGATTGGTTGTTCTGTGAAGTCGATTCTATTTCTGATTGGCTAATATAAATTTCAGATAATGCATTCATGTTGACCCCTGACGCGACCCTTAACGGGGTGTTGTTAAATCTACCACGCAGCAACCAAAACAAAAAAAGGGGGAGCAAGTGCGTAGAGCTAATTTTAATTAGATTGATGTGAGATCTTTAATGAATTTTGTTTGTTCAGCCTGTTGCTTTAATATTTCTTTGTTAGAGTCATTCAGTTCATTTATGGCGTCAAGAACTTGTTGGTTGATACTGTTTTGTTTACAATTGTTACATGTTACATCATTATCTGCAGCCAAATTGTTGTTGAGTTTCATTTGATGATTGTTCTTAATATTATTATTATTGTTCATGTTGTCATCCATAAAGGTAATATTGCCTAACTGGTCAAAGTCCATCAGTTGAGGCCTCAAGTACTCCTTGTCCATGATTTCCTGGTTGTCTATTATTCTGCGGACAGGAGAATTGATCTCTGGTGAAAACGGTTCTTCCAGCTGCGGAGTAGAAGTTCGTGGATAATTAGCGGTGGAGGTTGAATGCGGAATGCTGTTAGTGAAGGTGGTTGATGATGGTGATAAAACGGTGGCAGTGAAGGTAGTTGTGAGATGTGAAGAGGAGATGTCCATTGTTGAGCTGATAGGCAGATACTGGCTAAGACAGGCTAAATTGTTTGTGGCTGGTTGTACAGGTGTTGGTGTATAAACTGACTGGATTGATTTATCAAGTTGAATAGTAGTTGGTTCAAAGAAAACAGAAGGATGTGTAGGGCTGTATGGTGTTGGAGTTGTATTAATGGTGTCTGACTATGACTTTGTATATAGTGATTGTCCTGTGGAAGAACTGAAACATGTTGATGTTTATGAGGTAATGATGTGGGTCTGCTCCTCTGCCCAGTGAGCAGCACTCTGTACTTGTGGTAAACTGACTAAATCTTTTCCTACACAGATCTGATAAGGGTTTAAATTTTGTTTCATATAAAAGTGATCTCCATCATAGTTTTCTCCCTTTGACTGTCTATTGCGAAAGTGTGGCTCAAATGTTGAAGCATGTTTTAAGAATGGATTCCTATTCTTGGACCTATACATACACAATAAATAGTAGAATTTGTTCTGGTCTAATGCCAGGTGCATTTTCATAATATGTCCCTCCACTCTACCTTTCTCTCCTGTAATGGCCACCTCAGATGGGCAGTGTAAACATTTGTACACAAGCCCTCTCTTATTGTATTTGCTTACTTTCGGTTGAGTAGACATCTGAAAAGACATAAGTAACCATATTCTGAGTACCTTGTGACCTTTTCACAAGGACTCGTCCTGGGTGCTCCACACACACAAATTTCGAAAATACTCTACACAATTATTTTTTTTTGG
Source organism: Gigantidas platifrons (assembly GCA_002080005.1). NCBI lineage: Eukaryota > Metazoa > Mollusca > Bivalvia > Mytilida > Modiolidae > Gigantidas > Gigantidas platifrons. The sequence goes on from MJUT01025190.1 coordinate 100,185, forward strand.
AAATTATTCTCGCACACATCCATATTTTGGCATTGTTTGTTTGGATTTCGTTATTTTATGTAAATTTATCTTCTAAACACAATACGCATATCAATATTAGAAAAGGGACTAAGTAGTTGAATTGGGATATTAGCTCTTGGTGATAATTGAAAAGGCTTTTCACATTTTACAAACCACATAGCAAATTCATAAAAACAGGTATCTTCATAAGATAATGGCCTGGACCTATAATAATCCAAAATATATCTGTGCTATTTTCAGGCAATTCATCTCTATCTTTTTTAGGTTTTAGTACCCTATATCTCAATTCAGGAGGTTTTGTATTTAATGATACTACAGTTCTACTGCTATGTATTAAATGTAAATCACTTAGCAGCTTCTTGGGCACTCAATCTTCTATTTTTTTGTACACAACAACCTATTTTTATTAATCTGTTTCTTTGGGGTGTGTTCTCTGGTATATTGGTTACTAATGGTGATAACGCTTGAGGAGAGCTACTAGTAGCCTCTGGCTGTATGTAATCCTCTTGAAACAAATAAAGAATTAAATTAAAGCTTGTTTCAGGTCTTCAGGTTCAGATTTACAAAAGTATGCACACACATAATATGCAGCAGATTCTGCATTTCCAATACTTTGAATATCCATATTAGCTTGCCAGTGAATCAAGATAACTTCATTATATGCATTTATGTATGAATCGCTCGCTTTTCTTTCCGTTTAATAAAATCGTCCCCTCACATATTCAGATGATATATTTATATTTGACATTAACTTGGTAGTATTGCATACTCTGTGAGGAAAACCAAATCTACATCGTCCCGATTTGCGTAAACAATAATCACTATGCCGTTGAGTTTGATATTTTTTTTACCAATGATGCAATTACAGGATTATCTGGAACTTTTGTACTTATTGTTTTATCAATGTAATGAAGTAACCTGCTTTGATCAGAAAAAAATTTATTGTAATTTTCAATCCAGAAAAAAATATGTAAATGTGGACTTCCACGGTTTTGAAATTCAACACGAACAAAATAATCTACAACTTTACCAAATGGTAACAGTTTTCCATTGATGACATGTTTAAGTAAAGCTTTGAATCGTCGCTGGAAGTGCAAAGCAGTCATATATGGGTCTTCTTTTACAAAATTCAAAGCATTTTTTAAAGACTTTGCTTTTTCAAATGAACACATTCTCGAAGTCATAATTAGTTCAGGCCAATGCATATCATTTGCTGATAAGGTAACAAACAAACTAGGTGGGCCCAACTGTTTAAACATTGACAAAAGATTGAGCAGAGTATTTTTCCAGTAGGCAGAAGTTCCTTTAATGTATTTCATGAACATGTATGAATTTTGCAAAAGGTCAGGGTTATGATTCAAATTATTTAAGTCATTAATTGTGATTTGGGAATGGGTATTAGCACTCATTCTCATATGAATACTTGCAGAATTTGTTAATCTTAAAAATTCATAATGGTTTATAGCATGAAATAAATAAGTAATGTTTTTTTCGAAATCGTCCATCTGAATATCCAAGTCTATGTTTAAAATAGAAGGATGGACTTACATTTTTTTCATGTTCGGCTTTGAAACCATTTATACCAAATGGAAATAAATGAGGAAATGCAACTTCTTCACCATTTATTAACTCGTAAGCACTTACTGGCTCTTTACATATTGGCAATTTTAAATGAGGAGTTTTACTGTTAATTAAATCTGCAATATCAACATCTGGAGGTGCGTAATCAATGGGGATTGCTGAAAATTCATCATTATTAGAAATTAAAATATCGTTTTCCTCTGTTGTGTCTTTTGACAAATACTTTTGATCAAAATTTAAAATAACATCTTCATAAGCAATATTATTTTTCTTTAATCAATGTAGGACATGAAATATTTTTTGTTGACGAATCAAGTGAGTAGGCTTGACATCGTTATTTTCTCCGTAAGACATTGTAAATATATTTGATTCTGAAATTTTACGCGGTAAAAGATTAACGTTAGTTTCTAGTGAAACAGGAAAATCTATTGCCATGCCCTCTTCAGCAAACTGACCTCCGGGTAAAATTATAACCGTTAGAAATATATGAATTCTACTTATAATACGTTTCTCCATTAAGGTAATCTTTTTCAAGCATTCTGGTATTTCTCCAGGATGAAGATTATTTCCATAAACACTGATACATGGCAAATCATTTTTTTAAGTTTGGTCAAACAATAATTACATACTTCATCATGTACACATACTTTAGCTTTTCTTGATGCATTGGTTTCTTTAGTTGTAAATTGTACCTGTTCATTAAGCAAAAATGTATAGCAACACTGACATTTAAATAAAGGCTGCATTTCAATTTCATACCTATACAACTTGTTTTGCATATTAAAGATGGTGTTATTAGTATTGTTCTCTACTGAAGGTGAAGTACATACCGTTTCAACTTTTGCAATACTAAGATTACCTGTGAAATTTTCGTTATTATAAATTTTGATACTTTAATTGTCATAAAAATTTATGTTTAATAAATTTTCAATTAAATTATTTTGAATATCAATTTGATCATGCTTATCAGCATTGTTTGTATAGGATCTTTTTCTTTTTTTCCTTATAGATAAATCAAGACTGTAACTATGATCAATGTTAGACTGATTAGTAAACTTTCTTTTTCTAGTTGCTGGTATTACATTTTGATATGTACATGTATCAACATCACATGTAACATGTACTTCTTTATCTATTTGTTGTTTTTTTCGCTCATTATGTTCGTTCAACATTTTCTGAGTTTGTAAATATATTTCTACTGACTGTACATCGTCTTTCTGAATCTTGCAAACATTATTTAAATTTGAAGAAATAGTTTGCATATCATTTGCATTAAAATTGTTTTCAATTTTTCTTGTAATATTAACTTTCGCTGTATCTTTCTGCATCGCACAAATAATATTTAAATTTGAAGAAATATTTTGCATATCATTTGCATTAAAATTGTTTTCAATTTTTCTTGTAATATTAACTTTCGCACTGATAAATACATCTTTTCCCTTAATTTTAGCAATATTTTCATTATCACTTGTGTTTAATCTTGAAATGACATCTCCATTTAACATGTCACCAACAGGACTGCCTATAGGGATTTGTATAGAATTTTCATTTTCTGGAAAAATAATGGGTGACAAATTGAAAACAGACCCGAGATAATTCATAAACAAATAATCATAAAGCGATTTCAAATTTGAAAATACCAATAAAACAGCACTGCCTGCTGAATCAACCTGACCTAAATTATTTCTAGCATGAGAATCAAATACACAAAACAATCATGACTGTGAAATAATGCTATTGTCACACTGTCAAAAGTGCCAAGTACAAAATCTGAAAACTTGTATGCAACCCATCAAATAATGAAACATCACCAAACGCATTTTGATGGGAATAAGAAGCTACAGACCCATAAATCATATCATAATACACAGAACTGTTCAATTCATAACCATAAACTGGTAAATGAGATGGCAAATCAGTGTGCGACAGAAATGTAAAAGGTTGCATCCCTCGTTCGTATATGATATTGTCATAGAGCATATTCCCGTTTAATATTATATCGTCCACATTTTCTGGGTTCCAATTGTTTGGATAAACTGTAACATGACCATGATGATGCATATTCAAGAAAACAGAAGCCAAAGCGAAGAAAGCTATAGATGTGCATTGGGCACCTGCAAATATAAACATACTGTTTCCCTGGTGCAGATTTCCTAATACTGACCTCCGTAACATCTTCAAAAATAAAGATAAAAATAAAATACTCACTTTAAACTTTTTCAATTCTTCTTTCCGACTTTCGAATATTCTTCGTCTGTTCTAACGGTAAGACCTGCCGACACTGACCACGAGGAGTACAAGACGTTGGATGAAGTCGTTTAATTTACGTCCGTAAGGGGAAATATTCACACTATATACTGGAGTCTGCTAAAATTTGCATGCACACATTTTCACTGTATTGGAAATTTATTTCAGTTTAAAACATAATACTAGTTACATTTTTTTTCAAAAACACGTAAACAAAAATATCTAAACATAGTATCTTTGTTCCTTCCTTTTGGAACCCCTACGCGATTAAATTTTACAAAACTATGTCATTTGCTCCAGTCAAAATAGCTCGGGGGGCATAGGAAAGGGTAATTACAATACTGCTTACATTGTAAGTAAATGCCAGCACATGGAAGCATACATATAAAGTTTAAAAAGGAATTAAAATTTGAATGAATGATCTTTATTTATAATAGTAACGTGACTTCAATAATATAAGTCAACATACTATCATTAGTGTATAACGTTATCAGTAGGGGAGTGCGATGACACATATTTTAATGTACATCTCTGGTGCGACCCAGATAATAAAAATAGATGACATTTCACTTTCTGTAAACATTCAGTTTATTGTAAATGGGTTTGTGCTAATAAATATTGTCTACAGATTGTGGTCGCATTTGTTTCTGCCCTAAAGGACGTGAACGACTACGCGCGTAGTCGTTTAATCCATTTGTTTCTGCCATTTTAGTGTCAACGATGGCATCGTTGACGTAAACGATGTACGCGCAAAATAGTCGCGTAGTCGTTGAATGTTTGTGATTGAGACTTGTAAACGACGCAGTTGTTTCTACATCCGTCGTTTAATAACTACAGACACGTGTATTTTTCGCGCGAAAAATCTTGAAACCTTGCAGAAGATGAACAACGGAGAAATAAATAGTAAGAAATCGTGTCTATTAATTGTTTATTTTAATCTAACACACCGTTTCTGAAATTGTCTATCCTTTTATAATAAAAAAAATAAAATAAAACCTTTACATTATTATGGTCGTCCTAATTCATGACTACATCTAGCTATGTCTCGATTCTTGGGATATCCATCCTTTCCGTAAGTATATTGCAAACGTGCATAATAAGTTCATGATCTCCGTCTGCATTGTCGTCCGATCTTCTGAAGATGAAGACGAACTGTCATCAAAAATTGACAAAAACAACACAGCGTTTTTGTCATTCATTTTCCCGCGCTGTGTAAGATGTTTGTTCACCTCGGAGGTGTAGAGCTATTTTTATCTCTGATCTTCAGGTCAGTGAAGGTCATTAAACGACACATTTGTTTCTGGTAGTGTAACGTTTACTAAACGACGCTCATCGTTGACAAAATTGCTGGCAGAAACAAATGCACTCTGTATGACTTGTTCATCCTGCGAGTAATAAAATGTCAGCAGGGCAATGTTTCTGTTGATAAAACATGTAATGCAAGATAAACAATTTATAATAATTATAGGTTAACATTTATGTTTTATGTATAGGAAATTATATATCTAACAATTTAAACCTTTTTACGTCCATCATTAATTAATTACATTGTAAATCCATTCTTTGAGGAGCTTTCCCATAATTCCCAATTCTACATTGCATCCTGTTCAACCTCTCTAATACTATAGGCGTGGGTCGCTGCGACCACGCAATAATGGGGCGATCTATGAATGGTTTATGTCATTTTTGTAATACTCAAGTAGAAACTTTAAAACATTTATTTTACGAATGTACAGTCATACAATAAAATTGGGTAAAAATCATATCGGCGTTAAAAAATTACATGAACTCTCGTGAAATAAAAGATATAGATATTAATGAGATTACGGAAGAACATATTTTTAGGGATTTATGAGGAGAATAGCAAAGAATCATCTGTTTTAAATACAATAATTAATATGTCTAAGTTCTCATTTTGGAAGTCGCGTAATATTATCCGGTATCAACAAAAAGTGTATACATCAAAAACTTTACTTCAATTGGTGAAATCTGAAATTATAATGTTAATCGAGTTTATCCCTCGTAAGTCAATAGAGACGCGTAATTCTGCCAACGAACTGAATGAAGTAGTTGAATTGATAAAATAAACATAAACTAACTTACATTTACAGCATCTTCTTCATATTATTATTATTATATCTCTTTTACTGGTAAATCCCCCCCCCCAAAAAAAAAATTCACACTTTAAAGTTTAGATTTATAATTATTGATTGACCAACATGAATCGCAAGTCGCACGTGGGCTATAAATCATAGACGAATAGTTACTACAATGAAAAGTAGGTCAAACAAAAAGGGGTTTAATTTGTTCCGTGACATTTAAATTTTTGGGGAAGAATATACGTATTATATAATCATGTAAATAAAGGGCATATAGAAAAAAAATTATGAAAAATTATTTCATTTATTACTTTTTTTTGTCTGTTTTTGTGATTGTATGGACGTTATCTTATGTAAATTATTTATACATCGTTAAATATTTCATTTTTCAAAACGTGTATGTATGTTGCAAAAAAAAAATGAAGGGAGTTTTTTTTTAAATATAATATACTCATTTGTTTTTTTCCTGAACAAATGAGTTTGTACGCAATCAGGGGCCTAAGTGAGCTACCCTGGGTTACTTAGTTTATTATACAAACTCCTGATTAAAAAACAAAACAAAAAAACTATGTCAATGAGGTCAAGGTTATATGTTATATTATGACTGGCATGTACTATACTAAATCAACCATCATAGGAAATATCTCAAACTTCTCAATAAAATGTTCACTCAAATGTGGAATGCGTTAAGAACCAGGTGACAGAGATCTTACTGACAAGAAGAACCACTAAATGTCATTAACTTGGTATAAGCCATAACTCTGGTAAGCATGACATCACAGTATTTGACATATTTTATTATGGAGATATCCAACATGTCCAAGTGCTTATGTGTTTACTATTGACCAATCAATTTAAAACTGCTCCTATATGTCACTGCATGCAGCTCCATTCTATTTTCTGTTCTTATGACTTCTTCTGACTTTATTATTTAATGCTTTCCAAATCAAGGTAGCTATAATTTAATTGGTCAATGTCATATGTGACTAAAACTTGAAAAGATGCTTTAATGTGTAATTGGTCTTCTTTTTTACAAGGAAACTTATGACTTACTTATATAGATTTTGACTCCTGATGTTGAAATGAAGCCCAATGCAATACTAGTACTGTGGTCACGCCACAAAAGAATACTTCTGTGGCCCAATTTGACAACATAATACAGCAAAGTCTGATTATCCCTCCTTCATACAATACCATAATTATGCACAGGTTGATTAGATTTACTTCCTGTGGTTAAAGTTTCATTGACATTTTACAAATAATAGAGGAGTCGATTTTCTTACAATGTCATATGTCCAATTGCAGGTCCGTAATTATTTTTCTTCATGCACATTTTCATATGGTGTACTAGCTTTGGTTAAAGGAAAACTCCATGGTCTTAACAAGTTAGCGTGAATATTTAAATGACATTAACTAAAAGACATTTGTGTTAATGACTGTTAAAAATAATATACCGTAAGGTAGAATTTGGTGATTGAAGTTGCCTGTTGCACCAAACAATGGGGGTCGCCATTTTTCAATACTCTACAATGTGAGGAGACAAGGGTCATAATCCATTCTCATATTATACCTGCAATTAAAGCTCTTCCGAAAGAGCCGTGACGTATTAGTGCCGGTATCGTATATTATATCAGCATTGATCAGTTGCAATTTTATTATTAAAAATTATGTAATTCGTAAAATAACGTCATATATTTATCTTTTGATATTTACAAAATCATTATGACTTTATGTTAAGCATTTTATTGCACTAACGAAATTAAAAGGGAATATGTGAGAAGAATTTTTGTGTAATTACCCTTGTCAACACATCGACCAGTGACCTCGAAAAACACGGGAAAGTACGACAGCATTGGGGACAAACAAAAGCATGTGTACATGTGTACGCATAAAATGAGTTAAAACTGACTGTTATTTAAACTATACGGCCAATCACGTAAAACATGAAATTATACGTAGACCCTCCCCCCTCCCGATACAAATAAACTCATTGTTTTATGAAAGTGTAACCTTGGATGTCAATATTAAGAACACAAAATATGACGATATACGATTATAAGCATTGTATTGCAGTTGATCTTATATTAAAACATAGCCAAACGGGCACGATGTTGGGAAGAGTCAGATACATGTTATTTATTCAACTAATATGATCCGGACCTGTGACGTCACATGAATAGTTGTCATGGCCACTTACACTACGACAGGAAATTCCAAATATTCACATTTTTAATTGGGTGTATTAATGTTAATAAAGGTGCTTTTTTTTAAATAATAAGTTATTTATGAATAAAAAGTTATCATGAATTGAATTAAAACAACTTTTCAACTGACTGGAGTATTCCTTTAAAGTTTCATTGAATCAAATAAACCATATAAGAGGTGATTTGCTTTTGAGGTGACCAACACAGAACAACAACAAATATCAATAAGTCCAATTATCTCCCCTTAATTATGCTAGATCTTAATTATATTTCATCATGTACTTTTCATATGGTGTTCTACCTTTGATTAATTTGCTTAGTATCTGACAAACCATAAAGGAGGAGAATTACTTGCCAGAATGATGAACAGACCACAACTGACAACAGAAAAACAGACAGGTTGATTCATTTTTAGCCCCCTAAACTTCGTTTGCGGGGGTATACAGGTATAACTAGGTATATAAGGAGGTAACAAGTTATGTTTCCCTAGTTGCATTTGTGTATAAAGCTAATTATGTACATGTACTCCCTATATTTTGAAAGCAAGGATGCTGTTCTAATAAGCAAAATAAATATGGTGGTGTACAGTTTAACTTTAATTGCTTCTACGCCTAAGACTTTATTGTAAAAGTTTCCAGTAATTGGGATGTTCAAGATAATATAGAAAAGCCTTGATTGATTGGTGCTTAACGCCAACTTTAGCAATATTTAAGTTATATTGTGGAGGTCTAACTGTAATATTAGTAATGTAGTTCCTATTATCAATTATGTTTGTGTGTTCCATGGCACTGTATTCAACCAAAATTAGTTTGTTATAGATGAGTAAAATACTCAGTATAAAAGGTATCAATGCTTGTAGTAAGAGTACTTTTCTTCTTTAACATGTCATAACAGTTTAGGTAATCGAAGTAAATAAGTCAATGTGTGATGTACATTTGTAAACATTAGAGAAAACAAGGCTTATGAGTTAAATTAAATTTTACTAAACATTTTTTTTAATTGTACAATGCATATAGGTATAAACTGGCAAGTAATAGCTATTGATCACAGAATCGATAGTTTGCTTACATACTACATATACATGTTGGCTTAATGTATAATTAATTGGATTTTATCTCTTAGGATTATATATATATATAAGACTGTTTAATTTCATCTTAACTGTGACCAAAAAACAACTTTCAGCTCCATTTCATTTTGTAAGAAAATACATTTATTGCTGTAAAGGTGGAGTAGTGGTATTGGAAACTTGTTGCATTTTACAGAGCAGAATATAACCCAAGTGCAGATGAAGCATAAAATGGTTTTGTTATACTTTTGATGTTCTTGTTATCGATATTGGATTTATGATTGTTGAAAGAGTGTGTACATGTATCTTTGGGTAAAGAAATTTATCACATGTAAAAATATTGCACTAGCTACACGTGTAAAGATATTGCATTAACTACACATGTAAAATATTGCACTAATTAGGTTAACATATATACATGGAATGGTATATAACAGGTTTCAATAACTAATATGTCAATTAGTTTACAAAAAAAACAGCATAAGATATGGCAAATCATTTTAAATCAATGTTACACATAACCATAGGAAAATTATTGAAGTCTGCTATTAATGTAGGTGATATTTTAAAAGTTCTGATTTTTGCAAGCTTTTGAGTACTTTGGTTTAAGATAGCACTTCAGTTAACAGGAGCAGAAGAGACATGTATATCATACTGGCATATAGACAGTATTACCTTTACCAAGTTACTCACAGTAGCATAGAAAAATCTATCCCAGCAGAATGGAAACAAATAATAAAGAATGAGGAGTCAATTATGACAAAAGTGAATGTCAGCTATTTTAATACCCCAATATATTTAAACTCACAAAACTTAAATAACCAAACTAGTAAAAATATATACAAAAATTTACTAAATAACCAAAATATTTCAATTCCCTTGGGATTCAGTATTTGGCTGAAAATTTAAATATTAAATTTTATTCTGCGATTGAGAAAAGTCTGACATTTGTGTTTAAAAACATGAAAGAAAACAAATTTAAACTTTATAGACACATTTTTTTCAATTATCGCCCCTACCTTTTCACGCCGCCGCTAGGGCAGCGATACTGTTCCGGCGCCATATTTGTGGTGAAACAAAACGTAAACATTGATAAAAATTTCTCTGTAATTATATATAATTTATCATTTGTGCAATGGATTCAACAAGTAATAATTCAAAACCTCCTGATGTAGATAAAATTACGTCTTGGGTTGACGACATGAGATGCTGGCAGACGACATGAGATGCTGGCCTAATGTGATGTACGGAGATATTTATAATTATCTGATTTCGTCAAAAACAGTCGATGGACAAGAAATGAAAAACTTTAAAAGTTTACAAAGCTACAACTTTTTTCAAAGTGGTAATGTTGGTCAAATTGTGCAACATACATATGACAATAAGGAGATTATGTTGAAAACCCGATGTTCGTGCTTCACAGAACATCACAAGAAATAATGAAGTGTACGTACTTTGTCAGCAAGATGGGACAATTGTGAAAGGATGGTGTTCATGTATGGCTGGACAAGGACATTCGTGTAGTCACGTTGGTGCCCTTCTATGGAAAATTGAGCANTATAGACACATTTTTTCAATTATCGCCCCTACCTTTCCACGCCGCCGCTAGGGCAGCGATACTGTTCCGGCGCCATATTTGTGGTGAAACAAAACGTAAACATTGATAACAATTTCTCTGTAATTATATATAATTTATCATTTGTGCAATGGATTCAACAAGTAATAATTCAAAACCTCCTGATGTAGATAAAATTACGGCTTGGGTTGACGACATGAGATGCTGGCTTAATGTGATGTACGGAGATATTTATAATTATCTGATTTCGTCAAAAACAGTCGATGGACAAGAAATGAAAAACTTTAAAAGTTTACACAGCTACAACTTTTTTCAAAGTGGTAATGTTGGTCAAATTGTGCAACATACATATGACAATAAGGAGATTATGTTGAAAACCGATGTTCGTGCTTCACAGAACATCACAAGAAATAATAAGTGTACGTACTTTGTCAGCAAGATGGAACAATTGTGAAATGATGGTGTTCGTGTATGGCTGGACAAGGACATTCGTGTAGTCACGTTGGTGCCCTTCTATGGAAAATTGAGCACGCAGTTCGTAACAACTACACTGGTGTTACATGTACTGATGAATCTGCTATATGGAACAGAGGGACAAAGAGGAATATTGAGCCCAGGCCACTCTCTTCCATTCAATTCACAAAACCAAAAGTTGGCAGTGACATTTTAGAAGATGACGATGATAATATACCAGGTACGCGAGACACTCCTACTTACCTGTCAGATGCTGAGTACAAAGACTCGATCAACAATTCGCATCTTCTACCTTTATTTAACATTAAAGGAACAACTGCACATAAAGCTTTTACATGTGCACCATTTACAAATGACATTGTGCAACAGTCCCATGGTGACCACTCGTCATTAAATTCTTGTGGTAAATGTTATGACTTTTAAAAAAAAATTGTTATTGTTGATGCAGATAAAATTAACAAGTTACAAGAACAAACTCAAAGTGCAAATGCTCTGTGGAGGGATGCCAGGAAAATCAGAATAACAGATAGTTCAGCAGTTAAAGTTCCAATCAAAGAAACAACAAATGCGACAAACTTTATAAGAGAACATTTACACCCTAAATTTGTGGGCAACAAGTACATGTATGGACTGGAGCAAGAACCTATTGCTATAATTTTTTTAAAAACTATTGGACTTAATGTACAGAACAAAGGAATGTTTATTTCAGCAGACGAGAACTGGCTTTCAGCTAGTCCTGATGGAATCATAAATTGTGATACACTATTAGAAATAAAAATTCCTTTCCCGACAAAATGGTCAAATTTGGATGAATTTATTGCGAACGGGAAATATGATGTCATTAAAAATGTAGACAATACTTATGAATTAAAAGTAAAGGGGAGGCGGGGATTTTACATGCAAATTCAACTAACTTTATACTGCTCNTTTTTCTTTTTTTGTCAGACATTATGATTGTGTACCTTGTATAATCCCCTACACGTGACAAGTAGTACATGTACATGGAGAAACTTGAATTGTCTTCCCACTAATTTGATTGTTTTCTGCTTATATATTGATTGATTGGTGTTTTAACGCCACTTTCAACGGTATTTCAGTTATATCGTGGCGACCAGTTTTATTGATGGAGGAAGCCGGAGAGAACCACCAACCTTGGGCAAGCAACTGGTAAACTTTTTTCACATAAGCTGCTAGTCGAGTGCACATGCGAATCAACCAAAATGAATGTTTTGCAATATGACTATTAGTGATAGATATGTATCATTACATGTATGTTAACCCAGTAGTGGATTGATTATTTGATGTTTAAAACAAACTTAGCAATATTTCAGCTACATAAATGTATGTATCGTGGCGGCCCTATAGTGGATAAAAGAACGTATATTAAATGGAGAATATTTTTTTTAATATTCTAATTAATCAACAATTATTTACATTTACACTAATCTGTTTCATTTATGGATGTTTCTCTAATCAAATCACCTCTTAGATACATACAAGCAAAATATCATCAAAAAGTTTCAGTGAAGATACAGCTACAATGCTGCTTAACATTTTGAACACTTTAAGTCGTCTTATAGCACGTTCAACATGAATACGAACACGAGCTATCCTTCTAGTTGATGTCACATCACTTGCACTTGGCTGCGGCTTACACTTAGTAAATGCAGGAATATTAAGTTTGACTCTTAATGGAAATAATAAGTCGTCAATTGTAAAGCCCCTGTCTGCCATAATTTAGTCTCCAGGTAGAAGATAATTTAAAAATCCACTTTTCTCCACAATAAATTTGTCACTTGCTCTACCACCAAAAGCTTTAGAGATGAACATAATTTGCCCATGTGGAGATATACCGACAAGATATTTTGCAGTATTGTGCGACTTGTAGTTACCGAAAGTTTCACATCTGCTCTTTAAATTAGTAGGTCTTTGAATGAATGTTTCCGCACAATCTATTATACAAGTCGTCTCTGGGTAATTTTCCTGAAATGATTCAGGGCAACATGATCGTATGGTTTCCCTTGGTAGCCAAGCTACAAGTCCCTTCAGTTTTTCAGCTAGAATTGGAATCCATGTTTAGAAAATTTTACAAGCTAAACTTGTTGATATTCCAAATCTGCGAGACAAGTCATCAAATATCAAGTGCAGTTTAAGTCTCATTAGAACTAGCATAAGTTGGTCAGAAAGCTCCATTTGGAAACTAAATGTATTGAATTCAGTCATTACTTCCACTAAAGTAAAAAATACCTGCTTAGTTATACCTGTATAAAGCAGTGAGTCACTGTC
>MJUT01025190.1:132236-145117 GCA_002080005.1 Gigantidas platifrons
ATTCTAATGTCAACATATCAAGAAGTGAATTATTTGATATTGATATTTATGCCCTCCTCCTTCCAGACTAAAAATCTGGCCAGTTGCCAGAATAAAACAAACAACATATAAATTGCGAAATTTTTTACTTATTCTAAAAAAGTAAAAAAAATTTATAAACATATTATACATGTCCATTTTTTGTCAATACAAAAAACATCATAATTAACAATATCAATATTTGACCTTAAAGAGGGGTCACATGGCCCATAAGGTTAGATGAAGGACATACAGAACTTTATCTAAGCTACCCCCAAAAAGGCCAAGGCAACTAGCAAGACAACCTACTGTTGAACTGACGATAGAAAAGGGGATCATAAAAAAAAACAACATAAAAATTAATATGAATGATAAAAATTAGTTTACAAACGCCACTAGCGTAATCATCATTATTACCAACATGTACATATACATGTATATATTGCCCAATTCATGACTTGAATTATGTATGTGCACTATACTAACAAACAAAATGTGTGCAAGACTAAGAATATTGTTATTTCTTGATATAAAAGTACATACAAAATACCGGCCCAAGCAGGTATTATGAATAAGTTTAACAATACTAATTGTCAATACCACCATGTAATGTTATATTCCTGTTCACTATCAACTCAAATGTTCACATAAATGTACATGTAATTGAGAATCGCAGCATGACAAAAACAATGTAATATAAGAGAAACATGTTATTCATTTGACGCATATACAAAACACAACTAAAAATACATTTCACATTCATAAAGACTCTGCAATATGTTATATATACCGGCCCAAGCAGGTATGTTCATATTTTGTTGCAAGGTAAAATAAAAACACCATTCTCTAAAAAAATAGAGCTACAAATTGTGTGAATAAAAACAAATTCAATTTATATGAGTTGCTATTAGAACAGAGCAATGACACACTACCAGGGTAACAGGACAAAAACATTTGTAATTTAACAATATTGTACAATGTAATAAATTTGATTACCGGTCCAAGCAGGTAACCATCCTACCATGGATAAAGTATTTTCTCAACCAGTACTAGTTCTACACATGTAACCCAACTGTAGCCTATTTCGGGAAAAACAATGTTTTATGAAGTATAGTTTGATCTTATGTATTTACGAAATGCATTGGACTTCCATCTTCCCATGGATCTTATCTGAGCATCAGATAGGCCCTTTTCTGCTGCAAATGATGCAGCTCCAATTCTAAAGCTATGTCCTTTATATCTTGAGCTATCCAAACCACAAAAAGCAAGATATTTGTGCAAACATTTGTCGAAATATGACCTTGACATAGGACGACCATCTTGAAAAAGGAACAAGGGACCTTGAGATGATTGTCTAATACCCAAATAATTGACCAAAGCTGATACAGCCGATATTGAAGCTTCACCATGAGAAAATATAATTGTTTTTGGTATTCCTTTTGTGTTATGCTTAAATTGTTTGAAACAAACATTTACCTCCTGTATTTTATTATTTTCTGATGAAAAAGAAACATCAGCAAGTTGTATTATCTTGGATGTATCGCCATCTCGTACCACGACAAGCTCACAGATACGAGCAAAAGCAGAAAAAGCAAATAAAAATAATGCCCTGAAAAGACATTGTTCATACTTTGTTAAGATAACACTTGTAATACCAACCAGAATGCGATTTATGATATTAATTGTTATTGGCAGACGTGAGTCAAATGATTTAGAAAGTCTGTAAGTTCCATTGATTAACTTGTGAACTAAAAAGGACTGTGTTGGGTCTGGTAGTGACAACATCTTGTGAACATAAGCTAATGCTGATAAATAAGTGGACATTGTGCTAGGAGCAAAATATTTCTTAAATAAATATGCAACAAACAGGGATACCACAGTGACCGTTAATGGGGGTCGAACAACTACTGATAATACTTCATTACAAAAAGTTTCGAAAGTATTCCATGCCCGTTTATAGGTATCCCGTGTTGATGGAGCTAAAGCTGCTTCTGTTAACGTTTTAATGTTTTCCAAAAGTTCTTTGGTAGGTAAATCTCTGGAATAGATCGGGGTTTGTTCTGTGCATTGGGGGCAAGTTTGAAAAACTGTTCCACCTGAAAACGAGAAAGACAGTCTGCCAATATATTCTTTTTTCCTGGTATATGCTTTGCCTTAAACAAAATGTTGTATTGTAAGCATCTTAAAACCAAGTGTCTTACCATTCTCATAACCTGACCAACCCGACTTGTCTGTTTATTAATGACCGAAACCAAAGCCTCATTGTCAGTGAAGAATAATATAGCATGATTTTTCCACAGCGGACCCCAAATTTCAACAGACAAAATAATTGGATAAAATTCTAAAGTCATAATGTTTAAAGTTTTCCAGTCATCTCGAAAACTGCCATAAAACCATTGAGATCTGTATACGCCTGAATAACCTTTTGACTGTGCTGCATCAGTATATAATTCTAGAGTGCCACTAGACAGAAATGTATCATTTAAAAACATGGACTTCCCATTATAGTTTTCTAAAAAAGACAGCCAAATTTTCATATCTGCCTTCGTTTCTTCAGTCAAATACAAATACTGTTGATGTTCTGAGACTTTAACAGTAAGATTTATCATTCGTCGTAAAAACGCTCTTCCTGGTTGTATGACAGAACAAGCAAAGTTAAGAACACCGATTAAAGATTGCATGTTTTTCAAAGTACACCTTGTCATTGACATAAATTTTTTAAGCAAATTGTTACATTTATCTATCTTTACCAACGGAAGGCGGGCCTCTGCTGCCAGTACGTCTAAAGTTATGCCTACAAATTCAATTATTTGTGTAGGTAAAATTGTTTTTTTCAGCTGACAGGGGAACCCCCATTTCTTCACAAAGTTGAATAAACAATTTGGGTTTTTGAATTGCAGATTCCTTTGAAGTGTCTATTATAAGGAAATCATCTAAAATGTGTACCATGGCTGACATACCTAGCTTATTAATTGCGATCCACTGTAAAGCAGAACTAAATCGTTCGAATATCTTGCAGCTAGTTCTACAACACATTGGCAAACAACGATCAAAGTAATACTTTTTCTCCCAAAAAAAACCTAACAATTCATAATCTTGGGGTGAGACAGGCAGAATGCGAAAGGCTTGACGAACATCAGTTTTTGCTAAGTAAACTTGTTTTCCTAACTTTTTAATCTCTGTTATTGCATCATTGATGCCTGCAGATTCGTCAGATATGCCAGAATTAACCGAATTTAATTTCTTATTAGGGTACGACAAATGGTGAATTAAACGAAATTGACCCTCAGTTTTCTTAGGAACCAATCCAAGTGGTGAAACTTTCAAATTCTTTATGGGTAACTCATTAAAAGGACCCGCAACTCGATTTAGAGCCAATTCTTTATTAATTTTCTCTGTAACCAGGATGTGATTTTCATTTGCAGATTTCAAATTTGGACTCTGTTGAAATTTTCTCTCACCTTCAAATTCTAATCTAAAACCTTCCTTAAAACCTTGCAGCAAATATGCTTTTAAATTTATGTCATATCCTTGCAAATACTGTTCAAGTATGTCAACTTTGATTGGTGTTGGCATCTTATTTGTTGTGTGATTTTCCAATATTGGCCTGATTGGGGCGTGTCGCATTAGCTGTTGTTTCTGTTGGTTTTTTGTTGTGGTCTGAATTTGATACTGTCATGTAATTGTTGGACCTTTGTTTTCGACATTGTAATTTTGGGTGTGGTCTATAACAGTAGAAGCACAAGTGTGGGTATCCACACCCCCAGCACAAAATCGCCCTTCATTGAATTTGTAGCATGTCCTACGAAAGGGCTGGTTGAATGATGCATTGGTTGCAGATAGTGAATTTGGTTTCTTAAAGAGTGACCTGCTGTAAAGAATTTGGTCTACCTGACTCCATGGGAGTGTGTCATCCCTCTCTTTAGTTCTCCTAAAAGTTACATCATAATTGTACCAATCCCCCCATCTTTCTGAATTTGTCTGATTAAATCCATATAAATTGTAAGATCCTCGGCTAAACCAATATCATTAGGATTAGCCTTTCTTAATACCGACGAATAGATCCAATTCTCAATATTAATATTTTTTTTCTTTTTACTAGAACCTAGCCCTACTTTTTTGTTCTGAACTTGAAAATGAAAATCTAAATCTATGGGTTGATGATCAGACATGTCAATAAATTCCTGAGAGCTAATTTTTTCAAACAATTGTTTATTAATTTTTGTATATAGAGGTCTACCCAATGGTCTATATTGTGGTACACTATTCTCTGATACTAAGTTTTGGGCTGGTATACAAATCATGTTACCATGCTGACCTGTTTCTTGGGTACAGATCTCTTCCTTACTGTCCAGACTACTTGCACCTGATGTTGAAGCTGTGTTCTGTAACATTGTCGGAACATCTACTACAGTTGAAGGTTGTCTGTCAGTTGGGGAAGGCAAGAAACCTGAATCTTTCAGGTTTTCTAAAACGTTAGCTGTAACAGCAGCAGATATTGTTGCTGTCATTGTCTCTACTTCATCTGAATTGTGCTCTATCCGTGCACGTTTTGATGGTCTTTCTTGATTCTTCCTTCTTTTAGAAGCCATTTCCTACTAAGAAAACATGCTGCATATTAGCACTCATACTTTATGTTCAAATATAATATGTTGATGCTGAATACACAGCAGTATTGTCATTAAGACCAAAAATATACATTTGATCAGTCCTGCGTTTTCCAGGTGTACAACCACAGACAACTACTAAAGTAATGATAATCTTCAAAGTGGCGTAAAAGCTAAATTCATAGCTGCTTGCTTATAATCATAAACATAATTTATTCTTTTTGGGAGTCGGTCTCAACTCGGCAAGTGTAATACCAACGAAATTATTATTTGTGACGAAGTTATAAAATCGGAAAATTGTGTTAGATATCTTGGTGCTTTTTTGGACGAGACTCTGAATTTCAAAGAACATATTAAAAGAAAATGTAGAACAGCTATGCTAAATTATTTCAAGATAAAAAGCATTCGAAAACATTTGTCAAAAGAAGCCACAGAAACTCTAGTTATATCTCATTTGGATTATTGTAACGTTATTTTATATGGTATTCCTCAAAACGAATTGTTGAAACTTCAACGTATTCAAAACATGTGTGCCAAACTTGTATTGAATCGCTCAAAGTATGAGAGTTCTAAACAAGCTTTATATGATTTACATTGGCTTCCAGTCAAAGTTAGGATAAGTTTTAAAATATTAATATATATGTACAACTGTTCTGTTGGAAATGCACCATCATATTTAACTGATTTATTGTCTCCTCAAGTATCTAGACGTACACTAAGGTCATCTGAGTCTTCTGCAGGTTGTTATGTTATTCCTTTTAATAAGAAGAGATCATTTTCCGATAGAAGTTTCAGTACAATTGGTCCAAAATTATGGAATGAGTTACCAGTTAGTCTGAGAAATTGTAAATCTGTAGATATTTTCAAACGTCAATTGAAATCATCGTATTTTGAAGATTATTTTTCACTATTCTGAACTTCTTAATAGCTGTAGCTTTAACAGCCTAAGATGTCAGTAATATTGTATTGTACATTGTTTTTGTACAGTTATGTTCATTGTATATTTTTATCATTTTATTTTATTTTATTTTGCATTGTAAAACGCCATTGAATATGCATTGTATGTGTAGAAATAGGCGTTTAATCAAATTTTGAAGTTTAAGTTTAAGTTTATAATATCTATAATAATAATATTGATCCACATTATACAGTGTACCATGTAAATATATTCTATTATCTGCTTTTTTTTATATATATATATACTGACTATTGATAGTATAATGCTAAATACATAGCTTTCTGCATAACTTGGTAGCTAAATACATATATATATATATTTTTTTTTACATGTAGCCTTTTGTATAAATTAACAGCTACAATGTAAATACATAGCCCTCCATATAAATTAACAGCTAAAATACATAGCCCTCTGTATAAATTAACAGCTAAATACATAGCCTTCTGTATAAATTATCAGCTAAAATACATAGCCTTCTGAATAAATTGTCAGCTAAACTACATAGCCTTCTGTATAAATTGTCAGCTAAACTACATAGCCTTCTGTATAAATTGTCAGCTAAACTACATAGCCTGCAGTATAAATTGTCAGCTAAAATACATAGCCTTCTATATAAATTGTCAGCTAAAATACATAGCCTTCTGTATAAATTGTTGGCTAAAATACATGTGCATAGCCTTCTACATAAATTGTCAGCTAAAATACATAGCCTGCTGTATAAATTGACAGCTAAATACAAGTAAAGATAATTTCAGACACTGCTATATATTGTATATACTAATTACTGTAATAAATTTTACCAAAATTACATGGCGGACATACCAAAACAACTTTTTGGGCTATTATAAATAAAATAATCCCAATGTAGGAGTGTATTATTTGTATAACTGTATAATTTACAATATTAATTACATGTGTACTTTACCTGGTAAACTCTCAAAATATTCAACAAGACACACTGTATATGCTATTCAAACAAACTATAATCTGAAAAAGTAATGTTCACTGTTAGTAAACTAGTTAATTCTCTGGATTAACATACAATATGTCATGTCTTTATTATTATTATTTTTTTAACATGAATGAATCAGTTTTTTTTTAATACTACAGATGGACATCTGGTCATTTTTTTTTATAGTATATACAAAAAGTAAAAGCATGTGCTTTTCACTTTGATAGAGGTACATTTTTATGTACATTGTACATACCTGTATAATAGTTGAAATTCCTGTATACAAATGTATGTGTCATAAAAATACAACATATTACAAATTAATACCTTAATTACTACATAACTACACCTACCAAATTTACAAACTAATCTATTGAAGAAGATCTAAGGCATGCAAAACAGCTAAACGCAAACTCCTATAAAATTTGCTTGTCTCTTGCATTGTCAAATGTACTCCATCATTCCCAAATATTCTCAGTGGACTGTTCATTAAACGCAAATGTTTCCAAAAATGAATTTTACAAGAATCGCTCAAGAACACCTTAAGCATATTGTTAACAATTAGTCTTTTTTCTTCATACTGTTCCGGTGTTATATATCTTGGTTTATTTCTGACAAATATCTCACACACAAATACTTGACAGACTGTTTGTTGTTGAACCATGAGAGAATTCATGAAATCCACAATATGGCATGATAAAGTTTCTGGTCTTAAATCCGGTCTACAGATGTCATTTCCACCAATTTGCAGAATGACTATGCTTGGTTTGTATTGCTTCATAAACTCAATGAGTCCATTGTGTTTTTCAAGGATCTCCAAAGAAGCTCCACTTACACCGAAACAACGAATTTCGCACTGTTTTAAATTAAAGTTGACGTCGAGAATTGGATCCCGTTGAATGTCTTGTGCAAGTCTAGATATAAAACTATGGCCTACAATCAATATTTTAGGAATCGTTGGAATGTTATTCATAATCAATGCCGATCCAAACATGTAAACAAAGTTACGTAATCCTTGACCTGCAATCCTTCTAAAAGTAAAATCGCGACACAACGGAAAAGAAGTCTTAAAATCCGGAACGTAAATTCTTTGTCGTAACCACTTTATTTGTATGAATTATTTTTAAAATCCGGAACGTTAATTCGTTGTCGTAACCACTTTATTTGTATGAATTATTTTTCTAACATCTAACAAGTTTATTATTGTGAATAAATAACATAGCTCCCATGAAATGAAACATCATATGTTAATGTTTGTAAAAATTCACAACACAATTATCAAAATGGCGGGTCTCGACACAACAGCGGTAACGCCATAAATCGATCAGTTAACAAAGTTGAAGATTGTTTTCATTTTTTCCTATCTTGCAATAAATGTGACATATGCATGCATGATTTTTTATACCTGACACTTCTTATTCTTCTTCAAATAGACTTTAAATACACAAATTAAATTAAAAATCCAATGACTGACAAATTACTGTTGTTTTGACACAAATTAATAATTAAATATATCTACCAATCAGATTGCATTAAACTTATCTAACTATTGGGGCTCCATGAGGGAGTCAGTGATGCCCAATGTAAAAATAGGAAATAAAACAAAGTACAAAGAGAAAGCTATCCATTCGTTAGCATAAAATTCGCTATTTAAATAGCTTGCATTTATGAGTTCTTGAACTGAGTAGTAGTGATTTGAGTGAATCTTATTAATTCAAACAAAAATACAATCATATAGGAAAATGAATTAATATAGCAACAGTTTATACTGGGGATGTTGTACAATAAAATTGGTATATTTCAAAAACTATCCAATTTGTAAATAAATTATGAGACATAACAGTTTCATTTAACAGAATAAATTTAAACGACACATAAATGTTAATAAAATAATGATGCATAAAGCCATAAAAATAATTACTACTCATCTCTCATTTAAATAATGGCACCAACAAGTTCATATAACAGGTGTTCAGTCAAACCCTGTAAGCTCTTACACACAAGTTCAAACTCATTACAATAAAATAAACTATCAATAAAATCTTAAAAAAACAACACATTTTCATATCAAATAAAAAATAAATAAGAACATAAAAAAAGTCATAAAGATTGTTCAGCAAGATTAATATCACAACTCTGTTAAAATTGATTATCAAAAGTTAATGTGTTATGGCTATTACAGTGCTATCACTGTCTTTAGCTGTAATGTTGAATGTAAAAGGCAACTTTTGCAGTAATAAATTCTCTATGTCCTCATCATCACATACTAGTAGTTCAGCCATTTTCTCTTTGGAGACAATGCAATCTTTGAACTCCCTATTTTCTGAATTTGGCACAGTACACATAATGTCTATATGGTCAGTCTTCATTGTGATTGCTTCTATCACATATGTTGATGTTTGTGTTGGCGTTTCAACTATCTGCAATTCAAATGTGAGAAAGTTACATTACAGGCTACAGCATTTGTTAAAAGCATAAGACTTAAATTTGATTTGTTTATATGGAATTCAGTAACATTCCAAATTTTACATTATTGCAAGACATGTGATTAATCTGCAATGCAATAATTGAACATGTGCATCAATGTGCCATCTGTAAGCTTCTCATTTATTAAAATCACATATCATGCCAAGTTTTAGAGAAAAAATGAATGCATTTATTTCTGAATTCACAGTACTCTAAGAGATTGATCATATAACAACTTTAAGAGATTGATGTGTAACTACAAAGTTTTTCTTGACGAAAAAAGAAAATAAAAGTATTGTTTGTACCTTTTGTTATTTTTATCGTATATAGATTTAGATTTTGTCACATGTACATTTACTTCAAATCCTTTCATTATTTTATTGCAGTTATTTATTAAGTCTACAGACCAAATTCTCAAAATAATAATCCAATCTTTATAGGAAAGTGGACCCCAATGCCAATGGGTGCATTCAAGTCATGTAATTTTCATAATGGTTGCGGTTGCAATGGAAACCACAATAACGAGAAAAAGTTTTCAAGTGGTTGAAATTAGATGAAACATTACAGCAATGTTGTCTAGCATGAGTAGAACTTATTTCTAGTCATAAAGTTTCAAAATGGCCACAGTTGCTATGGAAACAGGGGGGAAAATTAAAGTGCTAAAAATGCAACAAATATTGATTTCTAGGTACATGTACATGTTGATTAACAGGTCGAGTTGGAAGTTTGGTTGACTTTGTGTGTGTGCCTCCAAAAACATGCAATAATTGCTGGATACTAAAACCTTTGATTACACAACAAATGTGAAGGTAATTGTTAAGCTTTACAGCTGTGTTTCTAATTACAACTGACTATATTTGTATCATTAGCATGATAGGTCAGTGTTGTCCGTTTCTGCTACATGAAAGCGGGTTTTCCTCTTTTGTCATAAAGCCTGATCCGGCTTAGCACAAAATGTAGTAAAATCATAGCAAAACCCGACCCATTTTCAAAAATTAAACCTGGTTGTTTTGAAATTAAAGCAGCTGTAGGAATAGAGAAATATGTTAGTATTGTTATAATTCATAACTATTTTTGGTTTGAAAAAGTAAATATTGCATTGTTCATGCGACTTATTGCATACTTTATTGCAATACACAATTGTACATTTTACACATCTGCGCCCTTTGGAGCTTGCTTTATAGTGTGAGTTTTGTTCATTAATGTAAGCTGTTTGCTAATTTTTTCTGGACTTCTTTAAACATTTATATGTCTATCCAATATATTTCTTATTTTTGTAGTATATAGCTTACCTCTATTCTAGTATTGTACGTATTGTTCAGTGTAATATTGTTGTTATATATTGATGTTTTTACATTTGCTATCTTGTAGAAGCATCCCACTTGAACATCTATGGAAGCGAATGTTCTCCATAAAGATAGTGCCATTTCTCCGGTGTTGTCCTTAAGGGTTAGGGACCTATAATCCACTTTTTCTGTTGTTTTTTTAGGGTCCTTTCTGATTTTTCTTCAACCTGCAAAGTAGCAAACACATAGTTGTTATTTATCAGCATTGCTTTCTTGCAAATTTTGTATGGATAACTGCAATAACTAATAAGCATTCTTGCTGAGTATTGGATATCAGTATTTCTCTTATGACTCCGCCTAGTTAACTACCTCTCGCGCGATGAGATAAATTCTCGTATTTGAAGTTTATCCAACGATATTTCATGTTTATCTTACATATGTTAAATAAAGCAATCCGTTTATTTGATTGGCCTATAAAATCATTGTTTGTCGCCGATTGGAGTGATGTAAACAAAACGTCACGAAAGTCAAAAGGCACTTGAAGTTGTTGTCTGCCAAATTACATATCATATTAATCCACGAATAACTACATAAAATTGAGACCGCAGCATTTTGTTTCGTTTATCACAAGAGAAAAAGTATGCATCACTCTTAACAGTTGAATACGGTTTGTTATCAAATCTCGTTAGTTAATTTTGAAATTTTAGGAACTCGGCGAGCCTCTTTCTATAATATCAAAATTAACTAACTTGATTTGATAACAAACCGTATTCAATTATTACTCGTGGTGAAAACTATATTTCTCCTATTCTTAGCATGTTTAACCGGTTGATTAAAAATACATAATATTTTTAACCACTTGGTTGGTTAGATTTCAGCTTCTGTGTTAACACGAGAACCATTGACAACTGCGCTGAAACATGCGTATTTCATTGCTACTTTTTCATAATGCGAATGGTTATATGCAATTTTAATTGCTTCTGACCTGGTTGGATAAATTTTGTTATTCAATATAGTATTTTAACGGTACAGATTTATGTGAACATCTGTGCGACGAATGACGATACCTGCAATATTTAGATTTAATTTGACTAAATATTCTGATAATAAAATCATGTGTTAATCATTAAACTGTAATATATAGCATGTATAATGTGGCAATTATCAAGTAGCATTACACAAGAACAAAAGTTAGTTCCATAGAACAGAACCATGATCCCTTGCTTTATAAATAAAATGCAACATGGGCCTGCCAGCCAGTGGGGAAAGCCTGGAAAGAAAGGATCACATTTCAAGATGCATAGTGTATCGTATGCATGCTGTTTGGTGGGCAAATTTTTAATGGGCACCTATACTTGAAACTGGCCAAGTCCAAGCCACCTTACTAATACTCTGGCAGAGTATCTGCTGTTCTTTATCCCGATGTCAAATACGAATACAGGCAAGTAAGCAGTAAGGTGAACTAAGCTAAGGAAAGGGGGTGAAAGGGTGAAAACAAAATTGTGTACCTCGTAGTTGGAAATTTCTTCTTTTGGTATACAGTCCTACACAACACATTTTGTATAATTTATACAATCACCTATCTCTAATTACTTAAGGATATCATAGGAATGTAACAGCAATTGAAAAGTCAACCTGTAGCATGTGCTTTTCCTGGCCTTTATTCTTCTTCTCAATGTTTGTCAACAAACCCACGCGAAAATAATAGAATACATTACTAAGCCAGTAACTGTTCGCATATTTGTAAAGGCTTAAAGGGCGTCCTACATCAATGCCACGTTTTTCATTATTTCTGTTATGCTGATTCTGTTCTCAAAATTAAACGAATTGGAACCGATTCCATAAATTTTCGCACGATCACTGAACTATTTCGTTTACTCTCGCGTGAAGTCACTTAAGATATGTGTATATATCTGAAGTGATTTCACGCGAGAGGTAACGAGATCTCATACCTATATCTCATTCTTCGAGAAGCAGTCAAGTTCTGGTTAGAAGTCTAGTCCTTACGATGAATGACTTGTAAGTTTTCGGACAAGGTAACTTTATTCGTTTTCATCTAGGAGAGAAGCTCTGACTGTTGGTTGTGAAAGACAATTTTTGCGAACCACCCTCCCACCCGTTTCCCATCAAGTGGTGAACACTCGGGTAACATACGATTCCAAAATTTCTTGCTCCAAAACTAATCTAGTTACCTAGAAAGTGATTCACTTGAGATATAGTCAGACTTGAAATCCAAGCAAAGGGTGGGTTGCGACAAGGTCCTAAATCGGCCCAAGGAGAGGGTGTAGAATTATATTTGACAGAACCATATCTTTATTACTATTTTTCGAAAGGCCGATGTTACAAGTTTTTGAAACACGAAAAGTGTTTATATAATATTGATGTACTACTCAGAAATATGTTGACTTTTTACACCACTATTGGTCAGCATTACCATTAGGCCTATGGTAAAATGTAATCAACTGACCCCTTTTAGCTTAATTTTTTACTATGCCTTGCACGTGGAACCCGCTTGACATTAATATAATACGTCATGTACTTAATGAGAAGGGTACATGCAAAATATCTATCTGGTTCCGCGTGCAAGGCATATT
>MJUT01025190.1:159088-175107 GCA_002080005.1 Gigantidas platifrons
AATCTAAATCCTGCGAACTTGATATTTTGCCTACTAAGGTATTGAAATCATTCTTGGATGAACTGTTACCAAACATTACCCAGCTTGTAAATCTTTCTCTGACACAGGGAATTTTCCCCGCCAAATGGAAGCGAGCCATAGTCAGACCTCTGTTGAAAAAAGCTGGTCTTGAACTTACATTCGCAAATTATCGGCCAGTCAGTAATTTGTCCTTGTCAAAATTAATCGAGAAATCTGCACTCTATAGACTGAATAAACACGTGAATGATTACAACCTTCTACCGAAGAATCAGTCAGCATATCGTCAATTTCACTCTTGCGAGTCCGCCCTTCTCATGCTCGTGAATGACATTCTAGACGGAATAGAACATCAGGAGGTTACCGCGTTGATTGCTCTTGACTTAAGCGCCGCGTTTGATACTGTCGATCACTGTATTCTGTTGGATGTTCTTGAACGTCAGTATGGCGTCTGCGGATCGGCGCTCGAATGGGTCGATTCCTACTTGAGGCCTCGCAGTTGCAGAGTTACTGTCAACTCGATAGTTTCATCGGAACGGGAACTAGACTGTAGTGTTCCTCAAGGAAGTTGTCTTGGTCCATGGCTCTACCTGGCGTATGCTGGAACAATATTTGATATAGTGCCTCCATCGGTTACTGTTTGTGGATTCGCTGATGATCATACAGCAAATAAGCGCTTCAAACCTACACCGTCAGAAGAAGCTAATGCCATTCAAGAACTCCAGAACTGTGCTATTGACATTAACAACTGGATGAACAATAATAAGTTGAAGATGAACAATTCGAAAACAGAATTTATTCTTTTTAGGAGTCGGTCTCAACTCGGCAAGTGTAATACCAACGAAATTATTATTTGTGACGAAGTTATAAAATCTAAAAATTGTATTAGATATCTTGGTGCTTTTTTGGACGAGACTCTGAATTTCAAAGAACATATTAAAAGAAAATGTAGAACAGCTATGCTAAATTATTTCAAGATAAAAAGCATTCGAAAACATTTGTCAAAAGAAGCCACAGAAACTCTAGTTCTATCTTTAGTTATATCTCATTTGGATTATTGTAACGTTATTTTATATGGTATTCCTCAAAACGAATTGTTGAAACTTCAACGTATTCAAAACATGTGTGCCAAACTTGTATTGAATCGCTCAAAGTATGAGAGTTCTAAACAAGCTTTATATGATTTACATTGGCTTCCAGTCAAAGCTAGGATAAGTTTTAAAATATTAATATATATGTACAACTGTTCTGTTGGAAATGCACCATCATATTTAACTGATTTATTGTCTCCTCAAGTATCTAGACGTACACTAAGGTCATCTGAGTCTTCTGCAGGTTGTTATGTTATTCCTTTTAATAAGAAGAGATCATTTTCCGATAGAAGTTTCAGTACAATTGATCCAAAATTATGGAAAGAGTTACCAGTTAGTCTGAGAGATTGTAAATCTGTAAATATTTTCAAACGTCAATTGAAGTCATTGTATTTTGAAGATTATTTTTCACTATTCTGAACTTCTTAATAGCTGTAGCTTTAACAGCCTAAGATGTCAGTAATATTGTATTGTATATTGTTTTTGTACAGTTATGTTCATTGTATATTTTTATCATTTTATTTTATTTTATTTTGCATTGTAAAACGCCATTGAATATGCATTGTATGTGTAGAAATAGGCGTTTAATCAAATTTTAAAGTTTCAAAGTTTCACCCAGATGGGTGATACATCTATCACCATGATCAATGTATGTCTGGCTGTACTATACTTGTAACATGTACACTAGTCCCTGTATTAAATACAGGTCAGATTAGATCTTACAGGTTCACACCGCCTACTATTTAGCTAAGGAGCCATTTCTATTACTTGTTCATTCTTTTTTCCAGTATTCCATTAGAGGAAAGACACTAGGATTTACTTCAGAAGAAGAAGAAGTTATGGTTTTTGGTACAAAAAAGAGAAAACGAAATCTGATTGTTGCAGACCAGACTTCAAGAATCACAGTTCTCCTTTACGAACAGTTAATAGATCTGGTAAAGGAGGGAAATTCCTACCTATTCACAAACTTGTCTTCAAGGTTATACCGTAATGAATTTTACGTCACAACAACACATTCAACTCGCATTACACTAATTGACGACTTGGAAGATGTGTCAGATAGTCTGCTAACAGTAGAGACAACAACAATTCAGGGAAGTGTATCACAGGTTCAGTGTTCTGTAAACACAAAATGTCCAGGATGTGACAAAACTGTTTTGGTTCAACCTGATGCCACCACAGCTAAATGTAATTCATGTAGACTCAAAGCCAGAGTTTACTCACTTAAAAAACTCTACTTCTTTCGAATGAACATACAGGATGATCAAAATGTACACCGCCTCGTCTGTTTCAGAACACCAATGGAAGACTTTTTAGAGTCAACTGGAAACAGAGAATTATTAACAAATATGGACCAATTAGAAGATTACATCTTGAGCATCGACAAAATAGAGGTCACAGTTGCTAAAGATTCTGACGTGATCTCATCCATTAAACAGATTACAGCTTGACTTTTGACATGTTCTGATAAACGCCTGTATACTTGTTACTAAATTTTGCTTTGTGTATACTGCAGTTGATAAAAATTCATACCATTGTATATTTTATACCAAAATAGAATTATTACAGTCTCAAAATATTTTTACAATGTAATTTAGCAATGTTGCTACATTTGTACCTCAATTTGACAACTGTGACAAGTTTAACATTTTTCAGTTATTACACAGCAAATATCAGCTTGGTTCTAAAGGTGCAAAAAATCCCACTGACGCCAATTGTAATTACCTATAAATAGTAAATATATAATTTGCGCAGCCAAATTTTGGACCAAAATATGAAGAGTGGATGTTGTACTCGCAAATTTACAACCCCTTGTGATTTCTTTTACTTTTAACCTACATGTAATGTACACTGTAACATTTTTTTTAAATTCCATGTACGAATGTACTTGTCATTTAAAAAGACCACAAATGTTGAATACATGTTATCTGAGAGTGCTGTTAATTTAAACCATCTAGCAAGAATTTTAATTTACACTTTTTATACCTATATTTAAGCCATCTCTCAAACATTTTGATTTACACTTTACACTAACAACTTAAAACAATATACAGTTATTTAACAGTATTGAGTGATATCGCTCAGCAGAGGCAAATAGTTCTTGTCGAGCGAAGAATAATACGGCTATTTCCTAAAATAACTGTTTAATAACAGTTACATTATATTAATTTACACTGGGGTAAAGCTGATGACCATAACTGAAATTATGGTCATCCCAAGATGGCGGACGTGGAATTGGGTAAGAATCTTTTTTGTCAAGTAAATTGATTCTGTAATGTATTTTAAATGGCACATGCATTGGTACGATAGTAATCTATGAACTGATCACAAGGAAATCACACATTACAACTGAAAATGTATATGAAAGAGAAAATTTGATTTAGAAAAAATGCTAAGATGCCCGCAACTGGAAACTGAGATGTCTGTAATTGCAGTTTTCAGTTACAGTCATCTTAGCGATGTTTTAACATCATATTTTCTCTTTCAGATACATTTTTCAGTCGTAATTTATGATTTCCTTTTGAAAAGTTGATAGATTACTATTGTACTAATGCATGTTTCATTTAAAATACATTATAGAAACAATTTAATCGACAAAAAAGATACTTTGCTAATTTCATGTCCGACATCTTGGGAGGACTGTAATTTACAGTTACGGACATCAGCTTTACCCCAGAGAATTTATATAAAAAAAATGTAAAATGATTTTATTTTACTATGAAATTATCCAGCAACATCAATGATGTCAGAGATTGAACTATTTCCTCAGGGACAGACACATCGTTGAAATATTTCCTTAAGAACAATAGTCTTTTTATTTGTTCTGATTTTGTGTATATATATATATTAGGGTACAACTCCAACATTTGTTAATGATCAGTCAGTCTGTAACAAATCGTGTCCAGCCTGTATTATTTTTGTCATTCAAGACAGACTTGGTATATTTGGCATGAAGGTAGACCACTTCCAGACGATGTGTCACGTATCATTGTTAGTGACCTTTGACCTTAATTTTGACCTCAACATCAAACTGGTTCGTGCGTCGGTAACAAATCGTGTCCAGACTGTAACTCTTGTCATTTAAGACAGGTTTTCCATTTTTGGCATGTAGGTAAACCACCTCCAGATGATGTGTCACTTACCATTGTTGGTGATCTTTGACCTTGAATTATGACCTCAAGGTCAAATCGGTCCCTGTGTCTAATATATCGTGTCCGGGCTGTAACTTTTTTGTCGTTCAAGATAGGCTTGCCATATTTAGCATGTAGGTAGACAGGTAAAATTAGTGATTTTACTTAACAAACTCATCTTGTTTGTGGCATTTTGGTACTTGTTTTGTTAGAGGTTAACATCAGCCTGTCCTTACAATTTATGGTGGAACCCACAGAGATGGATTCCATCTCTATGATATCTAGTTGATTTTGTTTACTGTTGAGTATAGTACAATAAAGTTGTATACATTGTAGTTTATTTGAATAAAGCAAAAACGTAAGGTATCTCTTGTACTACACCAACATTTGTTGCTTTTGTTTACTGTTTAGTATAGTACAATAAAGTTGTATACATTGTAGTTTATTTGAATAAAGCAAAAATGTAGGGTATCTCTTGTACTACACCAACATTTGTTGCTTTTTCTTTAGTACAGTAGTAAGTTTTGTAGTTTATTTCAATAAATCAAAAATTTTCGGTATCGTCTGGTGCTATCCCAACATTTGTTCCTTATCATTAATAGTATAGCAAGTTTAGTTCAATAAAGCAAAAGTATATGGTAGCTCTTATACTATCCAAACACTGATTTATTCTGCAAATTATCAATACTTAATTTTATAGCAAAAGTATTTTATCATTTTTAGTCCCCTATTGGCGAAGGCGACTATAGTTTTAGGTTTCGTCCGTCACATTAATATTTTAAGTTTTCCGGACTTTTTTTTTGACGTCCTTTGATATATTGACTTGATATTTGGTATGTGGCTATATCTGGATGAGTTACAGTTTAAGTTCGAATTTCGTTCCAGTCGAATGATTTTTGGATGAGTTATGGCCCTTGAACTTGTATTTTTTGTTCAAATTTTAAGTTTTGCGGACATTTATTTCTACATCCTTTGAGATATTGACTTGATATTTGGCATGTGGCTATATGTAGATGAGTTACAGCTTAAGTTATACCCCCACTCGTAGAGAGGGGGCTATATTGCAATCACCTTGTCCGTTCACACTTTCGTAACAGATATGTCAGCTTCTAATGGATGAAATGATTTTATATTTGATATATGGCTTTGCCATGGTGACTTGTACCGTGTCTCCCCTTTCCAGGTTTACCGCACATCTACTTCCTGTTTACAGTGCAACTTAGAGAATTTTTCATGTTTGCAGTAATGAAAACTTTCGTAACAGTTATCTCAGCTTCTACTGGAAGAAATGATTTTATATTTGATATATGGCTTTGGCATGGTGACTTGTACCGTGTCTCCCCTTTCCAGGTTTACCGCACATCTACTTCTTGTTTACCGTGCAACTTACAAATGAACGAGTGGGGGTATTCTTAGCACGACGTAGCGTGCAACATCTTGTTTGACTTTCGTTCAGGTCGAATGATGTTTGGCTGAGTTATGGCCCTTGAACTTGTATTTTTTGTTAATGTTTAGTTGTCCCGACGTTGTTTTTTTTTTAACCTCCTATGAGATATTGACTTGATATTTGGTATGTGGCTATATCTAGATGAGTTACAGTTTAAGTTTGAATTTCGTTCTGGTCGAATGATGTTTGTCTGAGTTTAGGCCCTTGAACTTGTATTTTTTTTCCAAACTTTTAGTTGTTCAGACTTCTTTTTGACGTCCTATGAGATATTGATTTAATATTTGATATATAGCTATATCTAGATGACTTATAGTTTAAATTCGAATTTCGTTCTGGTCGAATGAATTTTGGCTAAGTTATGGCCCTTGAACTTTATTTTAAGGTGTCCGGATATTTTTTTTACACCCTTTGAGATATTGACTTGATTGAAAATCTAGTCACTGCAAGGTGATACTTCTAATATGTTAGGTCCTCTGAGTTTTGTGGCCAGTAGGGGACAATGTATTGCTATGTGCAATACTCTCAGAATTCTTGTTTTAATAGAAACTCATTTTTGATTCCAATTTATTTTTGCTGTCAAATTCCATCGAGTATTGTCAATTTACTGCTAATTACATTTGGTTATTAGTTTTTTTTTTTCAAAATAACAAAATATGTCACACAGCAAAAACATTTACATGGTTTTATTCTTCAAACATACAAACTAAAATGATCAAATAGCCTTAGAAAACAATAACTTTGTAGTCTGATTTTATGTTGACAAAAATCGCAAAAAAATAATGTCACCTTCCTCCAAAAACCATACTGTTTATTTTGATGCCTAATGTTTTATTTCCATTTATGTCTAACATACTGTTATTGCTTGTTTCTCTTCTTATATAATATAGAATCTTAATAAAGCTTTTAAACCAACTTTCTTATTTATTTGTATCTATAGTTATTAGTTGGGTGGAAAATATAATAAGAACTGAATACATTTGTCCTCTGGAAAGTCCAAGTGATCTATATTTTGTGATCAAATTGAACACAACTTAACAGGAATCAAGCCTGAATGGTCCTTTTCAAAATAGAATGAATTTGGATTTCAATTTTGGTGTTTTAACGCCACTTTCAACAATATTTCAGCTATATCATGGCGACCAGTTTTAATGGTGAAGGATGCCGGAGAGAACCACCAACCATGGGCAAGCAACTAATAAACTTTATCACTTGCAGCTTCAAATCGAGTGCCCCCTTTTTAGCTCACCTGACATGTGACTGTGAGCTATTGCTACCACTGGTCGTCCATCTGCCATTAGCTTTTTGCATTTTAATCAACTCCTCTAAATCCACAGGGAAATTTGAACCACACTTTGGTGGAATGGTCCTTGCGTGGTCCCCTTTCAGATTTGTGGCTGACAACCCCCCACCCCCAACCAAGATGGCTGCTGTTACTAAAAAGAAAAATTCAGGAAAAAATCACTTAAAAATTCTCTCCTGAAACTCCTAAGCCAATTGGGACCAAACTATGGTGGAATGGTCTTTAGGTGATCCCCTTTCAGAATTCTGCCCAACAACCCCCGCCGCCAACGAAGATGGCTGCCATTACTAAAAATAGAAAATTCTGCAAAAAATCACTTACAAATTATATTCTCTGACATTGCTCGGCCAATTGGACCCAAACTATGGTGGAATAATCTTCAGATGGTCGTCTTTGAGAATTGTGTCCGACGACCCCGGCCGCCAACCAATATGGCCACTGTTATACTAAAAATAGAAAATTCAGCAAATAATCACTTAAAAATTATCTCCTCTGAAACTGCTGGGCCAATTGTGCCCAAACTGGTGGAATGGTCTTTAGCTGATCCCCTTTCAGAATTCTGTGCGACGACCCAGCCACCAGCCAAGATGTTTGCCATTACTAAAAATAGAAAATTTGGCAAAAAATTACTTAAAAATGATCTCTGAAATTGCTGGGTCCAATGGGCGAAATGGTCTTTAGATGGTCCCCTTTCAGAAATATATCCGACAACCCCGCCCCTCAAAGAAAATGGCAGCCATTGCTAAAAATATATTTGCAAAAATTCATTTAGAAATTATCTCCTCTGAAACTGCTGGGCCAACTTTGAACCAGGTGAGCGCTTACAGGCTCCTAGGAGCCTCTAGTTCCTTTTTCATCTTACTGTCCGATCGTGTCTGTGCCTTATAGATTTTCTTTTCATCCTCTGCGAGTGGATTAGAAACGTACTCATCCACCACACGCCATCCGGATTCAGACGAATCGGCTAGTTTAATCAGTTTTTGCCTATCTTTTATCATGTCCATACCTTCCGATATCTTTCTTTTGGCGCTGCTAATGTTTTCTGTGGTTATGTCCTCTGTTGTGATATCTGAATGCGCATCCCTCAATTTAACGAAAACCTTTTGGTTGTGTTTAAATTGTTCTTCGTTACCACGTTTTTTGAATTTATACGACTCCGCCATGTTCTCATCGATTTTGGCAATCTGTGTGTGTCGGAAAGAGCCTTCTGGTGTTCATGAATGCTTCGCTGAAACCCATCTAAACGCTTATCTAACAGTTTCGACATGTTACCGAGAAGTTGATCCTGTGCAGATTGTACGGCATTTTGAACTTCTTGTTGAATTGCTCTCTGAATATTGGCGTCCATCTTACTAACTTGAACGACGGCTAGAAAGTGAAAAAAAACTATTCAAACACACCTAACAATCACGATAGGAATCAGCTTCCTGATTGGACAAAAAAAAAGCACACCTGACTACCCAATTTTAATCATACGCATATCGACAATACAACATTTTCTCGCTATACTAGGCGAAACGCGGGAAAATATTATTAATGATAGCTTAAATAAATCATTTATGGAGAGTTAAAATTTTTCAACAAAATCGTAGACAATATGCCTTTAACGTTTATGTCATTCGTATGGAAGGTATATTTGAAATGAAGAGTACTACTCACTAAATAGTATAAGGTATTACATTAACACACACACAGGTGAACATTTCAGTGAATTTCATATCGAGCTATTTAACTTCACAATCAAAATATATCCATGTCTCTACCGTCTACTGCTGCAACTATATCTACACCAAATAAACGACTTCAACGCACAAGCAACCCAACTCCCCCTGAGCGCGAGGACAGTAAAAAAAGCAAGCAGAAACAATTCTGGTAGTTCTAAAATAAATATGGAAATGGGTAATCTGGACGACATAATCCAATTTTCGATAAGTCAAACAGTTAAAATATCTGAAGATGATATAAAAATAAGTGCAGAGGCCGTCAAACTGTCCATTCTAAGTGATATACAACAAATGATAGACTTGAAAACTCAGCCTCTCGTTGAGAAAATTAATGATCTAGAAAAAGTCAACCGACAGCTTACAAATGACCTAGAACAATACGGTAGAAGAAGTCTAATAAGGATATCAGGAATTCCCTAACCAGTCGGCGAGGTTAACACCACGGAAACTGTGTGCAATTTAATATCAGAGATCGACCCTGCGTACAAACCAACATATGTCCTAAGATCACACAGATGAGCACCTAGCTGATCCGAGTGTAAAAATGAGAATCTTGAGATCTCGCAAAAATCTTAAAAAAAACAAAAAAAAAAATCGCGGCACTTCAATTCTGTTTACAATAACGAGAACCGGGACCAAGATTTTTTTTACCACACGAGACAACTTCTTAAGATAAAACAGATTGAAAATCTCTGGACTACAAACGGAAAAATTATTATGAAGGAAGTAAATGGTACTCTATTTCAGGTAATGAGTAAGCTAATACGGACAGAATGGTCCAGATTCCAAAGCGAGAGATTGACAAAGATGACGGGCAGTCGGAACCGCAAGCTGGCGGTTACCACCATTATAGAGACCAGGCTCTTCTGACAAGGCACATAGCGCACACTGTGGAGACGGCTGACCGTTGTTACGATCGGTCGCATCAGACACAGGGGCGCCATGCCGTACTTGACCAAATACACAGTCGTTATAGGGTAAGCTGAAATCTTGTAGTAAATTCTGAAAACTTGAAACTTTGATACTTATAGTTTAAATTTCGAGTTAGGGATTACTCAAAGTACATTTATTTATTTTTATTTTTCAAGAAGCTTTGAATGAACCAGGGGTTGGAGGCAGCCGCGGGGCGATTACCTTGGAGGAGAGACAGCAGAACATGGAGGATATGATGGTGCAGAGGAGCATGGTTGAGAAATAGACTGTTGTGTGCATTAAATTACTTTCTAACATAAATACGCATTTGATGTTTTTATGCAGTAATCAACTTAAAAATACTGAACTTTTACAAACCATGGTCTACCATGAAGATCTTAATGTTATTTCATGAGTTTGACATCAGAGGAGAATAATAGTTAAGTTTCTATGTAAGTGGGAAGAACTTAAGTCATGATCTAATATACAGATCTACATGTTATTCCATGACTACGCTGACCTCGACGAAAGCACGCAATATTGATTTCTGTTACAAACCATATATACCATTGATCTTACTCATGAACTTATTTAAACAAACGAATTCGTAAGATCCATGGTATATATAATAGTAGAGTGACTTTTTGAAAAAAGGCGTCTAGTTAAGGATTTTAATGCACCCATCTAACACACGGCTAAATTGCATATCATTCGAAAGAAATATCCCAAAATGAGAACTCCATGCTTAGAAGCATAGATATATGCACTGATGATGAAACCGAGCCTACCACACTTTCAACAAACTGGGTAAATGCCAAACCTTAAAGCAATTACAGCAAACTCAACTTAATGACCCTGTTATAAAGATAGTTCATGAATGGAAATAAAATAGTGAAAAACCAAAATGGGCTCATATTTCCCACCTAAGTAAAGACCATAAATCTTATTGGAGCCAATGGGATAGACTTGTTTTAAAAGAGGGAATCCCTTATAGACAGTGGGTTGATAATACCACAGGAGAAATTAAATTACAATGTTTTACCCATTGTTTTAGAGACGAGGTTCTACAGTTATTACACAATGACCAAACAGCAGGGCACTTGGCTTATAAACGTACCATATCTCGTGTCAGACCAAGATTTTACTGGGCTGGGTATACTTTATTTACCAAAAGGTGGTGCAAACAATGCAAGCAATGCCAAAAAAGGAATATACAAAACTCAAAAACCAGGGCTGAAATGAAACTATATGTGGTTGGTGAACCCTTAGAGCGTAGCACTTGATATTCTCGGACCTGTACCCAAAACCCATGATGGTAATAAATATATCCTAGTTATAACATATTTCTTCACTCGATTTGCGGAGACATAGCCTACCTGCTATTGAAGCCAATACTGTAGCTAATAAGCTTGTCACAGAATTCATATGTAGGTATGGTGTACCTTTACAGATACACTCAGACCAAGGGGCCCAGTTTACTTCCCGAGTTATTCACTGAAATGATTAAAAAGTTGCACTAGAAACTAGAAACAGCCCATTCCACCTCCATAGTTCAGGTTTAGTTGAGAGGCTCAATAGAACCATTGATGAAATGATAAG
Organism: Gigantidas platifrons; assembly: GCA_002080005.1. Classification (NCBI taxonomy): domain Eukaryota; kingdom Metazoa; phylum Mollusca; class Bivalvia; order Mytilida; family Modiolidae; genus Gigantidas; species Gigantidas platifrons. The sequence goes on from MJUT01025190.1 coordinate 170,311, forward strand.
CAAATTTGTGTCCGAAAACCAAAAGGATTGGGATCAGTACCTTCCTTTTCTTATTATGGCGTATAGAAACCATAGGAGAGTCTCCAGGATTTATGATGTTTGGTCGTGAAGTCCAATTACCTATTGACCTTATTTTTGGGTGTCTAAACCAGTACCCGACTATGTTAAAAACTTTAACTGATCGCCTGGAAAACGTGCATACCACAGTTCGTGAGAGTAGTGAATGTTGCTGAACGTCAGAAACGATGTTATGATTTAATCTGTTCTCCCATAAATTATAAAGTGGGTGATGCTGTTTTGTTGAATGACCCTAGGAAATATAAAGGAGGATCTAAAAAGTTTCAAATGAAATGGGCTGGACCTTATGCTGTAATACAAGTTATGTCCAATCTCCTCTATCAAATACAAGAGTGACCCAAGTCCGTACCTAAAATAGTCCATGTAAATAGGCTAAAACCTAGATACGATAACGTAACCCTCATTCCGCTTGTGCTCCATTTAGGGTTACGAATCGATCCCATTCAATGTATGGGAGCAGCGCCCGGAGTGATTCACACCGGGCGGTTTTTGTCCTAATTCCGTTGTAAGTGGTTGGAAAAATTAACGGGGGTGAAAGATAAATATATTTAGGTAAAACTTGATGTGTTAAATAATCGCTGCAGCAATCCATGGTAGACTTATATCCATCTGAAAATTTGAATGCATAAAATCTTCTTTCTGTCCGACATTTTGTTTACAAGTTGCTAGTTCACGCGCACTTGCCTCGTTTTTGAGATATCCTTATTTGGATCAATTTTATAGTAAAACGTAGTAAGTTTTCCATATTTGACATATATGGATAGACTCCGCCCATCGCGAGAGTCTACGTAAGGTGTTATGGTGGATAAGTAACAATTTTCAAATGTCTTGAAGATAGAAACAGGGATTGTAACACTTATTTCGTATCACCATTACTTAAAAATTGTTGGGAATAATAAGATATGACCAGATATGCAAAAAAAAGTTGAAATATTCACGGAACGAAATTTTTAATTTGCTCCCATACGTTGAATGAGATCGATTCGTAACCCTAAGTGAAGCACAAGCGGAATGAGGGTTACGTTATCGTATCTAGCTAAAACCTTATTTAGGGACAATGAAAAAATGGTACCAGCCAAAGGAGGGACCATCCTTTAATACCAGAAGTAAAACCCAATTTTTATCTTTACCAGTATAAACTGACCTTTAAATGTTGGACGGACTGGAGAGTTATGCATAGTTTTATATTATTTTATTTGTATGTTCAGATACCAAGAACATAATTTGTTAGTTCATAGTATATTTGTGGATATGTTCCGATACCGCTAACATATTATTAGTTCATAACATATTTGTGTATATGTTCCGATACCATGATAGGTTCAACCGATTATAATGTTGAATATTCTGATAATGTCGGATATTAGAATAGTACCTATGCATAAGTAGCTACTATTTTAGTACAAAATGTGCGTAATATTTCAATAACGATATGGAAATAGAAGTGCCTTTGCATTTCGTCCATGGCCAGTATGCCAGGGACATTGATTTCATGTCGTTAAACCAATTTTATCCGAATAATAGTGCTATGTCATATAGATGGCTATATGCTTATGACATGTTTATTGTTGTTGATGTGATGAAACAACACACCAAACGAGTTTATCTGATTAACCGGTGTAATTGGTAACTGGTAAACCTAGCACCGTCAACAAGTTTGACATTGCTATAAATGCGAAGATACCGACGTAAATGATAGGTGCATACACAGTTTTCGTGTCGTTTTAGGAACAGGTTACCTATACTACACACATTGTTGAAGTTTGTCAGGTCACAAACTACAAAGACCAGTGATCTTTATGTCACATAACCAGCTGATGATGAAACTTTCATTAGCACATCGTTATTCTATATAATGCGGAATTATTGTGTTTATTTTGATGGATTGTATGTTATGTTACCAATGACTGATTGTTGTTCCTCTACTTGTAACATTTACAATATAATGTGTTGTGTATATATTTATTATTGATATTGCCATCATAATACCAGTGAGGAACCATCACATGCTAACTATGAATGTTTACCATTATTCATAATGATAGTGTGTCATTTATGACAATTTTGTGCAGTTGACAATATATATTTATGAGATTTACATTTCATATTTTTCAGAAACGAGTCCATCAGGACCACATATATGACTTTCAGTGTGATGATTGTGGGAGGCGCTTCCCAAGGCAGAGCCAGCTCAACGGACACACCAGAATTAGTCATGAAAGCACAGGCAGTGAGCTGCCGTTGGTGCCCCTACATCAAGTCTTCCTCAGAGGCATACCGTGTAAGAAAGCATGAATTGATTCATCAGAAATACGATTGATCTCTGAGCAGACTCCACAAAGCCAGGAACAGGTGAAGTCAGCCGTACATGTAACTAAGCCCCAGGCAACAGCATGACCTTGGGATACAGATGCTGGACGAGTCCATGCCAGACTTTGCTGACCTCTTGAGGATGGAACCTCGTACGCCATCCCCAATGAGGCAGCTCCGTGAGCCTGAAGTTCAATTACCAGAAGATGTTGCAATACAATCAGACCAGCTGTTTAGCAGATACCTACAAACATTACTAATGAGTTCTGCTGAAAGCCACTTCACTTCTGAGTGTGCAGCACCTGTGTCACCACCTTCTAACCAGCCTATAGTAACACTTACCACTGACACTTGACAACCAGCAACAGCCACTAGATTTAACAACTTAGAAACCTAAAACCAGAATTATTCCTACTGCATTTCTAACCGCCGAAATTGATTGTACCAAACCAACCAACATTTGGAAAAAACTAGTACCGATTACCATTAACAATACCAAGAAAATTTACGAACACTTTTGCTTAGATCCACGTACATTCCTTGCTGGAGCGCCGTCATCATATATGAGACATCCCCTGGTAAAAACATTACACTATCAAGTCAATCTCTGTAGATCTAAACAGAAGTGTAACTATACAAGACACCTTACTCCCCTAGGAACCAAAACCATTACGAAGGAAGAGCGTTGTACTTTTCCAGACGGAATCATCCTAGAACTCAGGGACACCTGGACCAGCAGCACCACCACCGAGGAATAGTTTTTTTCGTAGGTATAGGTAAGTTTTCTGATAGGTAGGTGTACATCCCCTTTTTAGTTCGAGGATGAACTCTTTTTCCCGGGGTTATTTGTATGTTATTATCACATAATATATTTTCTTTGTAGTCAATATGGCGCACCCATTTTTCTTGTTATTTGTGTATTTTATACACACAGTGTTCGTCGTGCCATTTGACAATGTTCGCGTTAATGGACATTATTAACTGTATATATATTTTATTGCAGGTATCGCGGTCGCGCTATTATTGTTTGTATTATGGTTATTTATGCATTTTATCTTGGGAATTGTTAGGCAATGAGTTCGTCTTCACTGTTTGACCACGGGAGTTCGACCATGTTCCCAGCCTTAGTTCTCCGTCATACGTTCATGTCCCCTTTCATTTACCTGTTACATTTATTCACGTTAGGTGTATTTATTGTAACTGGGGTTCATGTTCATTAGGAATATCCTTATTATCCCCGTATCTCCCATTTTCCCTCTCATCCTATGTGTCCAGTTTGAGAGTTCCGCCATTTTCTTCTACGTTTAGATTACCACTGCGCATGTAATCCCCGTGGGAACTTCCAACCCAGAGAACCAATCAGCGCCTTGACACCGCCTATATCGTCGCGACACACTTTCCTTGTCGTGATTTTTACTATAAAAGGGCATGCGTGCCTGACAACAGGAGACCTGTAGCCTACTACCAGGGCATGTATATTTTCATAACCCTGTAAATTACTATAACCAGAGCGAGCCACCCACAGTTTATTCAACCAGTAGCCAGGATATTTGTTAAATACCCGAGTACGTTTTTCCCTGCATTGTATTGTCCATAGCGACCTATTTTTACCGTTTACTACAATATTTACAACTTCCGCCAGTATTATGTCCGAGGGGGGTCTCTGTTCTGTTTTCGTTCTGGGAGGGATTTAAATGATATTATATTGTAAATGATTATTGTTACCATTATTAGATTGTTATTTATTGAATTTATTCAGCTCTCCTTGTAATAATGGTTAGTAACTTTAGTGATATAAAGAAACCAATGCCTTATAATGGCCATGCTACCAAACGTTTTAGTAGGAACCAAGACCCTGTGACCAAGGGTGTAGAAAGTCATATAAAACCCTGTGACCACGGGTCGTAACAATATATCCTCGAAATTTTGCCGGTTTGTGCCACTTAGCCATATAATGTCATATATAAACACATTACTTGGGGCAGAAGACATGGTAAACTTATTTTCCTTTTTTTTATAATTTTATTTGTATGAATTATGCAATGCATTATAAATAAATATATATCTGATTTATGTAATATAGTAACAACTTCTGTTTTTTTTTAATTCACTTTACTTTATTTCATTTGTTTGTTTTATGTAAATAACTGGGAAAGTTTAAAATTTCTAGATAATTTGTGGAAATTAAGTGTTTGCATGCGACTTTCTTGTCAATGTTCGGCCAGTTACTCGTGAGCATAACCTATAGCGCAATTTATAAATTCACCTTAGTGACCGATTTCTCAAATACCGCTCAATGAGTTGGGTCGTTGGATCTAACAACTCATACAAGCCTATCACCAATACGGCGTGGGTTCGTGCCCGGCTTTGTAATAAAGTTTCCCACTTACTTGCCCAGGATAAGTGGTT
>MJUT01025190.1:181354-191414 GCA_002080005.1 Gigantidas platifrons
TTTTTTTTAATTCACTTTACTTTATTTCATTTGTTTGTTTTATGTAAATAACTGGGAAAGTTTAAAATTTCTAGATAATTTGTGGAAATTAAGTGTTTGCATGCGACTTTCTTGTCAATGTTCGGCCAGTTACTCGTGAGCATAACCTATAGCGCAATTTATAAATTCACCTTAGTGACCGATTTCTCAAATACCGCTCAATGAGTTAGGTCGTTGGATCTAACAACTCATACAAGCCTATCACCAATACGGCGTGGGTTCGCGCCGGGCTTTGTAATAAAGTTTCCCAGTTACTTGCCCAGAGTCAGTGGTTCTCTCTAGCTTGCTCCACTACTAAAACTGGTCGCCATGATATAGCTGAAATATTGTTGAAAGTGTCGTTAATACACCAAAAATCAACCAATTAAATACCGCATGAATTATCTCCCTTGATTTACTACGTCATCAGAGACAACAACAAATCGAGAGGGAAAGAAAGTGAAATTCGACACGAAATTGAGTAAATATGGTGCAGTGTGCTGCTCCAAACTGCACAGTTAAGTCGGGAAAGGGAGTAAGCTTTATTTATTACCAAAGGATGCAAAATACGGATGATTTGGGTATTAAAACTGAAGAAAGGCGGATTTGAACCGAGTCAATACACGAAGTTGTGTGAGCGTCACTTTGAGAAAGATCAGTTCGCAGTTAATCCTGATGTTGCAACCACTGTTGGATTTCAACCTAAGTCAAAAATGCTGTTCAAAGGGGCAGTACCAACCATATTCCACTATACTGATCCTAAAACCAGAATTATTCCTACTGCATTTCTAACCGCCGAAATTGATTGTACCAAACCAACCAACATTTGGAAAAAACCAGTACCGATTACCATTGACAATACCAAGAAAATTTACGAACACTTTTGCTTAGATCCACGTACATTCCTTGCTGGAGCACCGTCATCATATATGAAACATCCCCTGGCAAAAACATTACAATATCAAGTCAATCTCTGTGGATCTAGACAGAAGTGTAACTATACAAGACACCTTACTCCCCTAGGAACCAAAACCATTATGAAGGAAGAGCGTTGTACTTTTCCAGACGGAACCATCCTAGAACTCAGAGACACCTGGACCAGCAGCACCACCACCGAGGAATAGTTTTTTTCGTAGGTATAGGTAGGTTTTCTGCTAGGTAGGTGTACTTCCCCTTTTTAGTTCGAGTACGAACTCTTTTTCCCGGGGTTTGGGGGTGGTGTTATGGTTAGGGTATAAGCATTAAGTGTTAATGCTATTTGTATGTTATTCCCACATAATATATTTTATTTGTAGTCAACATGGCACACCCATTTTTTCTTGTTATTTGTGTATTTTATACACACCGTGTTCGTCGTGTCATTTGACAATGTTCGCGTTAATGGACATTATTAACTTTATATATATTTTATTGCAGGTATCGCGGTCGCGCTATTATTGTATGTATGTATTATTATTTATGCATTTTATCTTAGGAATTGTTAGGCAATGAGTTCATCTTCACTGTTTGACCATGTTCCCAGCCTTAGTTCTCCGTCATACGTTCATGTCCCCTTTCATTTACCTGTTACATTTATTCACGTTAGGTGTATTTATTGTAACTGGGGTTCATGTTCATTAGGAATATCCTTATTATCCCCGTATCTCCCATTTTCCCTTTCATCCTGTGTTCAGTCTGAGAGTTGCGCCATTTTCTTCCATGTTTACATTAAGTCGGGACAGGGAGTAAGCTTTATTTATTACCAAAGGATGCAAAATACGGATGATTTGGGTATTAAAACTGAAGAGAGGCGGATTTGAACCGAGTCAATACACGAAGTCACTTTGAGAAAGATCAGTTCGCAGTTAATCCTGGTGTTGCAACCACTGTTGGATTTCAACCTAAGTCAAAAATGCTGTTCACAGGGGCAGTACCAACCATATTCGACTATACTGATCCTAAAACCAGAATTATTCCTACTGCATTTCTAACCGCCGAAATTGATTGTACCAAACCAACCAACATTTGGAAAAAACCAGTACCGATTACCATTGACAATACCAAGAAAATTTACGAACACTTTTGCTTAGATCCACGTACATTCCTTGCTGGAGCACCGTCATCATATATGAAACATCCCCTGGTAAAAACATTACAATATCAAGTCAATCTCTGTAGATCTAGACAGAAGTGTAACTATACAAGACACCTTACTCCTCTAGGAACCAAAACCATTATGAAGGAAGAGAGTTGTACTTTTCCAGACGGAACCATCCTAGAACTCGGGGACACCTGGACCAGCAGCACCACCACCGAGGAATAGTTTTTTTTTCGTAGGTTTAGGTAGGTGTTCTTCCCCTTTTTAGTTCGAGGACGAACTCTTTTTCCCGGGGTTTGGGGGTGGTGTTACGGTTACGGTATATGCATTAAGTGTTAATGTTATTTGTATGTTATTCCCACATAATATATTTTCTTTGTAGTCAACATGGCACACCCATTTTTCTTGTTATTTGTGTATTTTATACACACCGTGTTCGTCGTGCCATTTGACAATGTTCGCGTTAATGGACATTATTAACTTTATATATATTTTATTGCAGGTATCGCGGTCGCGCTATTATTGTATGTATTATTGTTATTTATGCATTTTATCTTGGGAATTGTTAGGCAATGAGTTCGTCTTCACTGTTTGACCACGGGAGTCCGACCATGTTCCCAGCCTTAGTTCTCCGTCATACGTTCATGTCCCCTTTCATTTACCTGTTACATTTATTCACGTTAGGTGTATTTATTGTAACTGGGGTTCATGTTCATTAGGAATATCCTTATTATCCCCGTATCTCCCATTTTCCCTCTCATCCTATGTATTCAGTTTGAGAGTTGCGCCATTTTCTTGTATGTTTAGATTACCACTGCGCATGTAATCCCCGTAGGAACTTCCGACCCAGAGAACCAATCAGCGCCTTGACACCGCATATATCGTCGCGACACACTTTCCTTGTGATTTTTACTATAAAAAGGCATGCGTGCCTGACGACAGGAGAGCTGTGGCCTACTACCAGGGCATGTATATTTTCCTAACCCTGTAAATTACTATAACCAGAGCGAGCCACCCACAGTTTATTCAACCAGTAGCCAGGATATTTGTTAAATACCTGAGTACGTTTTCCCCTGCATTGTATTGTCTATAGTGACCTGTGACCTATTTTTACCGTTTACTACAATATTTACAACTTGCGCCCGTATTATGTCCGAGGGGGGTCTCTGTTCTGTTTTCGCTCTGGGAGGGATTTAAATGATATTATATTGTAAATGATTATTGTTACCATTATTAAATTGTTATTTATTGAATTTATTCAGCTCTCCTTGTAATAATAGTTCCTAACTTTAGTGATATAAAGAAACCAGTGCCTTATAATGGCCATGCTACCAAACGTTTTAGTAGGAACCAAGACCCTGTGACCAAGGGTGTAGAAAGTCATATAAAACCCTGTGACCACGGGTCGTAACAATATATCCTCGAAATTTTGCCGGTTTGTGCCACTCAGCCGTATAATGTCATATATAAACACACTACTTGGGGCAGAAGACATGGTAAACTTATTTTCCTTTTTTTCTAATTTTATTTGTATGAATTATGCAATGCATTATAAATAAATATATATCTGATTTATGTAATATAGTAACAACTTCTGTTTTTTTTTAATTCACTTTACTTTATTTCATTTGTTTGTTTTATGTAAATAACTGGGAATGTTTAAAATTTCTAGATAATTTGTGGAAATTAAGTGTTTGCATGCGACTTTCTTGTCAATGTTCGGCCAGTTACTCGTGAGCATAACCTATAGCGCAATTTATAAATTCACCTTAGTGACCGATTTCTCAAATACCGCTCAATGAGTTAGGTCGTTGGATCTAACAACTCATACAAGCCTATCACCAATACGGCGTAGGTTCGCGCCCGGCTTTGTAATAAAGTTTCCCAGTTACTTGCCCAGAGTCAGTGGTTCTCTCTAGCTTGCTCCACTACTAAAACTGGTCGCCATGATATAGCTGAAATATTGTTGAAAGTGTCGTTAATACACCAAAAATCAACCAATTAAATACCGCATGAATTATCTCCCTTGATTTACTACGTCATCAGAGACAACAACAAATCGAGAGGGAAAGAAAGTGAAATTCGACACGAAATTGAGTAAATATGGTGCAGTGTGCTGCTCCAAACTGCACAGTTAAGTCGGGACAGGGAGTAAGCTTTATTTATTACAAAAGGATGCAAAATACGGATGATTTGGGTATTAAAACTGAAGAGAGGCGGATTTGAACCGAGTCAATATGCGAAGTTGTGTGAGCGTCACTTTGAGAAAGATCAGTTCGCAGTTAATCCTGATGTTGCAACCACTGTTGGATTTCAACCTAAGTCAAAAATGCTGTTCACAGGGGCAGTACCAACCATATTCGACTATACTTATCCTAAAACCAGAATTATTCCTACTGCATTACTAACCGCCGAAATTGATTGTACCAAACCAACCAACATTTGGAAAAAACCAGTATCGATTACCATTGACAATACCAAGAACATTTACTAACACTTTTGTTTAGATCCACGTACATTCCTTGCTGGAGCACCGTCATCATATATGAAACATCCCCTGGCAAAAACATTACAATATCAAGTCAATCTCTGTGGATCTAGACAGAAGTGTAACTATACAAGACACATTACTCCCCTAGGAACTAAAACCATTATGAAGGACGAGCGTTGTACTTTTCCAGACGGAACCATCCTAGAACTCAGGGACACCTGGACCAGCAGCACCACCACCGAGGAATAGTTTTTTTTCGTAGGTATAGGTAGGTGTTCTTCCCCTTTTTAGTTCGAGGACGAACTCTTTTTCCCGGGGTTTGGGGTGGTGTTATGGTTAGGGTATAGGCATTAAGTGTTAATGTTATTCCCACATAATATATTTTATTTGTAGTCAACATGGCACACCCATTTTTCTTGTTATTTGTGTATTTTATACACACCGTGTTCGTCGTGCCATTTGACAATGTTCGCGTTAATGGACATTATTAACTTTATATATATTTATTATTTTTATAAATGATATCGTAAACGAGATCAATGCTGAAATTAAACTCTTTGCTGACGACACCAGTTTATATCTCATTGTTGAAAACCCCAACGACACGGCTTTCCTTCTGAACCAAGATCTCAATCAAATACAACGTTGGTCTGAAAAATGGCTCGTAAAATTCAATCCGAATAAAACTGACACTGATTATTTCCAGTAAGAGAAACAAACCATAGCATCCCCCTTTACAAATGAATGATCAAGATCTCCACGTAGTTAACTCTCACAAACATTTAGGTGTAATAATTTCAGATAATGGCCAATAGAATGATCATATTGATTACATTGTTAAAAAAACTTATAACAGATTAAATATTATGAGAAAATCTAGAACATTCCTTGATAGATACACTTTAGAAAAAATGTATATTTCTTTTATTAGACCTTTAATGGAGTACGCTGATGTTATATGGGATAATCAAAAACAAAATTTAATAAATAAATTAGAGAATATTCAATTAGATGCAGCAAGAATAGTGACTGGGGGGACCAGATTAACATCACATGACAGCTTGTATGAAGAAACAAAATGGGAGAAACTAAAAGATAGAAGAAATATCCACAAGCTTGTTCTCTTTCATAAAATGAATTACAATAAAACACCCCAATATTTAGCTGAATTAATTCCAAAAACTGTAGGTACTCGACATACCCATAATACTAGACAAATAAACAATATTGTTAATATAAACTGTCGAACTAGCCTTTATTCTGAATACTTTCTGCCCTCAACTGTAAAAGCATGGAATGAATTACCACTTCCCACCCGTAATTTGGAATCGCTAAATTCATTTAAATCTCCTATCAACACTAAACACACTTAAGTTCCAGCCCATTATTATGTTGGATGTAGGTTAGGTCAGATATTACATGCGAGACTACGTATGAAATGTAGTGCCTTAAATGCACACCTCTTTATTAGAAACCTTGTTGAATCGCCAAATTGCCACTGTGGAATAATTGAAACTGTATCTCATTTCTTATTAGATTGTCCGCATCACACGACTCTTAAGACAACAACTTTTCTTCTCACTTTTGGACATTCCCGAAACAATTTCACTGAATCTACTTATTTTTGGCTCAGTTAATCTAAATGATGAAGAAAACAAGGCAGTATTTAAATCAGTCCAAACCTTTATCATAAGAAGTAAAAGATTTACACACTGACATGCTGAAGTAATATGTTTCACCTTTTCAATCTTATTCAATCTCTTTGTATTATTATTTTCAAGTAAATTGTGTAGTTTTCAACTACATGCTTCCATACATTTTTTTCTCTTCCTCTTTGTATAAATAATTCTCACAAGTTTAAAATTTAAATCAGCATGCATATATATTTGTTTGTGATATTTGTATGTTTTTCATAGGAAACAGATTTAAAAACAGCATTTGCTTGTTTCTGAATCCTATTATATAATTGCTATTGTTCTGTTTATATATGTCAGTTATACCAATAAATATGTTTATACCAAGCCAGACTTGGCCAGCATTGAAAAGACCATCCCTCATACCATGTACACCCAGGACATCCACAGCTTTGGTAAAATGAAGACGCATACAGGTAAAAAAAATCTAGTACATTATGAAATGAATAAATATTAATGTATCTGTAAAAACAATCAGTTGGGAATTAGCATGTTAACTTAATTAAGGTACTGGAAAGGGGAAGTGACATTTATTTATAAAGTCATGTACTCTATATTGTTCATACATTGTATGTGTCTGAAATATCATTAGTTTTGATTTTACTGTATATGTCCATTATCGAAAGGGAAGCCATCTAACACAAGAAAAGTCCAAATGAAAATAAAGCTACACAGTAATAAATTTCAGGACTAGTTGTATAATATACCTAAAATAAAAAAAAATGTGTTCAGTACATGCTGATATTGTTTCCTTATTTGTACATTTATTCAGTCGAATTGTATTTTTTTAGTTTCTTGTAAATTTCATTGGTCTTCTTTACAGGTGGATGATTTAATGGAAAGTGGTAGCTCCACCCACAGCAGGTACAGATCCCACTGATGAAGTCCAAGAGCATGCAGAACAACCAGTAGCTGAGCAAAATGCTGTTGATCAGAAGCATTATGTTCCAGGACAATTCAGACTACTCATGATTTAGTTGTAAGTACATTTAATATGACAATATAATTGTTTAGTCGTGCTCGTTATAAAAAAGATTAGAACATATGTTTGTGTTAGAATAGAAATTCTTTGTTCCCTGTATATATAGGGAAAAGAACGGATACTGGGTAAATGCATGTGTATCAAGGACACCACATCCCATCTCCAAAATAAAACAATGTAAAAACAATATATACACTAAAAAAATAACTGTTAATAGATATATTGATATACATACACGTATGTTTGATTTATTGTAGTGCACAGCCGAGGAAGCAAACTGCATAGAGACAAACCAGAGGCCAATCAGAAAATACAGTGTAGTATTATGAAAGGCAATGCAGAATAAGAGCTTGCCGGTTTGGTGAAATAAGTTGAATAACATCAAGACAAAATGATAAAAAAACACTATGTGAGACCTTCGTTAAGCTATATTACATGGAAAAATGTACGAGAAAAAAACACTGGCCACGTTTGAAGAGAGAGAGAGCAACTGAAATGCAATAAATGTGGATTGTTTGTTTTGCCAACAATTCCATTTCTAGGTGCTACACCTGATACAGCTGTAAATGCGGAATGCATTGTTGAAGTGAAATGCCTCTATGAAGGAAAAAAATAATATCAGAGGAATACTTTAAAATTCTAAGTTTTGAAAGAAATGGTAATGTTGCGTTAAAAAAATCATGCTCATATTTTGACCAAATTCAAGGACAGCTTTTTTTTGTCAGAGAGAAATGTTTGCTACTTCGTTGTTTTAACGTTTGTGGATCTTTGTGTAAAACATATTGAAATTGATCAGGATCATTGTCCAACTGGAGATGGCCTAATGTCGTTGAGCAAGATTGATAAGGGATATAGAAAACGATTTCATATTTATTAAAAATCGGAAATTAACAGTGATATATATTCAGTGACAGTAAAGGGTCATGCATTGATACTCTAATATCTGATAGACTAAGGCGTAGAATCGAAGTAACTGCCCAGAACGGGGCTACAGTAGAAAATGAGACAATTGTAAGAAAACTCTTAGGAATAGTGAGGAAGCGTAATAACACTTGTAATTATATGGTTGGGCACATGTAAAATTACCAAGAAAACTACAAGGAACCCCTGTCAAGTATAATATCATTAAAACAACACAAATTAAACAATGACAACAAATACAACTGACATGGTGCCAAATGACCTTTACACCAGAAAGAGATGTAGGGTAAAACCGGGGATGTTCGGACAGTTTTTTCTTCAGTCTTTAATCCTCGTCTACAATATATCATTCCCATAAAGTACAGTTATTTGAGAAGCCAATCAAATTCCATTTCATTTTACATTAAATGTCACGCCAATGGTAATTTGTAACACGTCTTTTCATTGGTCAAAAGTAGAAAAAGTTTTTGCGCGGTAAATTTCAATCGCCATTAATATTTACACTGAAACTAGACAAACTGTCATCGATACATTTCAAATCCTGTTTATTGAAATCAATCAACTGTATCCTTTTAAAAAACATATTTTCGCTTTCAAATATGCTTAAAATTATATTTTGTTTATCTTTTCAAGCGTTTACCGTAAATTATTAATGCAAAATTAAATAAAAAGTAGTGTCCGAATATCCCCGACAGTAAAATGTTCATCAGCGGGGATGTTCGTACACCCCTTTAAAACATAAAACAAGATGAACAAAAAAAAAACATGATCTCCTGACATATTTTAAGTGCTATATGGTTTGGAATAAAAATGTTTCACGAAGTTCTGATCTGAATCTCGAAAATTCTTAAAATATATCGTATTTTTATTTGTTTTAACCTTGGCCTCGCTTACACAAAATACATTTTTTGTAGTTTTTAAAAATCGAAATGGCTGCAGTGATTTGCACAGTTTTCTTACAGAGAAATCATTGATTACCTACAGGGAAATAATTGTTTACACCGGGGGGTACTTGCCCATATCCAACAACAATTGTGCCGTAGGCCATATCCAAACCGGACCCTATTCATGCGATATAAACATGTGAGAAAACATAAAGTACAAAATAATGTTATCTTTAACAAGATCGACAGATTAGTAATGTCTTCATGGTCTTTGCCACAGTTATTATACCACAGAAGCATTGGACTTCGATACACCCAAATATCAATGAATCTAGAACAATATTTTATCAAGAAGGAGTTGCTTTCCATGGAAAAAACTGAATGGCTTTCCGTTCATCCTAAAATTTATCTACTAATTCAGGAAATTCTTAATCATCTTGAAGCATGCAATGTCTGTAACTTACTGAAATATATTAGTTTAGAACTTTCTAAACGTAACTATGACAAAGATGCTGAAATGAGAAGTGCAGTTTTGTTGGCAAAGTACGTTATAAATTATATGCGTAATGAAAACACGGTGCTGTGTCGTGACATCGATCACCTTGAATATATGATTGAGGAAATAAAATCAAACAGTCTATAATCAGTTGATGATTAATTTACTTTCAATTGATAGTTTATTCTAAAATGAACAAAGACTACGAAATAAGAACTATGGTTTAAATATTCTATATAAAAAAATTCATATCGTTTTCTTTTCAGATCTTGCGTGCGATATTTCCTTCGGGATTCTATGCCAGGTCTTCTATACATGTATACAACTACACCCAAAAGCTAAAGTTTGCTATCGCCCGAATTATCCGGAATTGAAAATGTGAATATATCAACACCATATACGAGGGGTGGACAGGGGGTGCAGGATCCCGGGAATAGATGGGACGGGAATCGGGAGTAAGGGAGGTGGGACAAGGAGTTTGGGAGGCGGGAGTCTGG
>MJUT01025190.1:191521-218499 GCA_002080005.1 Gigantidas platifrons
GTATGGGCGGCGGAACAGCGCGATCATCGTGCAACGTCGCACGATTATGCCTTCAATTGATATGGTAGCAAAAATAGTATACAACTAACATCTTCTACCTGTGCACTTTTCAAGCTCATAACAATTAACATGTATGCAGATCGTCGAAAAATGTCGATCACTTCAATCAAAAGTTACACTTGTCACGTCAATTATGTTGAATTGTCAGGTGATTAGTACTAATATTTGGATTGAAGTCGGCGAGATTCATCGACGAACAGTGCATGTGAAACTATTGTGAAACGTAACGAAAATCCATGGTTAAAAGATGCTAGTTGTAACTCACACAATAAATCAATCTATTATTCCACAAATTCTATTCTATATAGAAATAAAATTCATATCCCACTCTTATGTGATTCATCCTTGACACTTGTCAGATCTTCCGAAATGCCACACAAGGAAAAGGCTTATATGGTCAATATGATTTGGAATCTCTACAGCTTGCTCTTGAAGCTGTTAAGAATGGCATGTCGATGAGGAAGGCGGCAAAGCAGTATGGTGTTCCAAAATCAACTCTAAACGATAGGTCGACTGGGAAGAAACCAGTCATTCCGTTAGATATTGAAAACAGATTGGCGGAATTGGCCATTACTCTTTCCGAAAAGGGCTTTGGCATAACAAAACGGCAGATGCTTGCCCGTGTTGGCACTTTGGTTAGACAAATGGGAATCAAAACTCCATTCAAAAATGGAATTCCTGGCAAGGACTGGTGGGCAGGTTTTAAACGTCGGCACCCAGAGATCGTCATTAGAAAGCCAGAAAAGCTCAGTACCGTTCGTTCCAAAATGCTGAATCCCACTGTTGTAGGGAATTACCTGAAAGAGTTGAAACAGGTCACAGAAGGTATGGCCCCAACATCCATATGGAACATGGACGAAACTGGACTCAATTTAGAGCACCATCCGTCTAGAGTTATAGCAAGAAAAGGTGCCAAGTCGGTTCCTGGTAGAGTAGGTAACAGTCGTGAAAATATTACTGTGTTACCTTGCGTAAATTCCGCTGGTGAAAAAATGCCCCCTTTATTATAGTCAAGGGGAAAACCAAACGATCTCTGAGAGCATACAACATGCACGAAGGGCCAGAAGAAACTGAATGGAGCTTTCAGGCGAAAGCTTGGATGGATGATGAACTTGGCATCGACTGGTTCAAGAACGTATTTCTGAAGAACTGTGGACCACAGCGCCCACAGATACTAATTCTTGATTCCCATCATTCCCATGAAACTCTGGGCTTACTTGAGGAAGCTATTGCAAACAATATTAAAGTTCTAGCAATGCCACCGCACACAACCCATTATTTATGTCCTCTCGATAGAACCGTTTTTGGGCCTCTCAATAAAGAGAATGATCGATTGTGCACAGAGTTCATGTCCGCAGACCCTAACAATATGGTGAGTAAGGAAACAGCACCTAAAATCATAAAGGCAGCGTATGATAAAAGTTTTTCAAGGTCAAACATAGTTGCCGGATTCGAAAAAACATCTATTTACTGCTGGAACCCATTAGCCATTCCGAAAGAGGCTTTCTTGCCATCCGACCCTTTTGATAAAAATGGTAACGCTAATCAAACCAATGTTATTCATCCGCTGCAATGGGTTATAGATTTACCAGATGATAGATCTGTTGTGGGGGGTAGCCATTCTACCCCCGAAGCCGTTGAGTCTGCTGGAAGCATAGTTCAAGTTGAAGTACTCGTCCATCAGTCAGCTGATCCCGTTGGTGTTGTCACTAATAGTCAATCTGCTGGAGTTGTTGCACATTATCGTGAAAACTCAGCACAACATATTAACATTGACTTTGAAAGTCCAAATAAATCCGTTTTAAACACGTCTAAGGATCCAATGGTATCTCAAGCTTTCTCTGATCTTGATGCCGCGGAGATTCTTGTTGCACTCAATGAGGATAGAGTTGAAATCACACAAACTGAAAGCGTTGTTTCAATTATAGAATCAAACTCCGAATCATCTTTTTCCAGTCCATGGAATGTTGAACTCGAAAAAATTTTCAAATTACCGCCAGTAGTTCCTAGACCAAAGAAAACAAACTGTAGACGGCTAACATCCCACAGACTTCTTACAAGTCCGGAAATTGTAAATGAAAAACGGAAGGCGAAGGAAGAAATAAAAAAAAGTAAAAAACCCAAAAATTAATAAAAAGTAACTTGCAATGCAGTTAACATGTTAATGTTGAAGCTCTAATCTAAATTAAAGCAATCAAACATAGAATTATTTCAATTCAAAATGAAGTCTTTCCCGATAATGAAGACAAAAATTTTAATAAAACAATATGACAAAGAAAGAGTATGAATATCAATGTGTCACATGAGGAGAAAATCCATGGACAAAGGGAGAAATCGAGATAACAAAAAGACAGTATAACACAAAGATTGATCGATTGATTTTCGGTGTTTTAACGCCACTTTCAACAATATTTCAGCTATATCATGGCGACCAGTTTTAGTGGTGGAGGAAGCCGGAGAGAACCACCGACCATGGGCAAGTAACTGGTAAACTTTATCACTTGCGGCTGCGAGTCGAGTGCAACCTTTTTTGTAATTTACAAAGCCGGGAGCGAACCCACGTCGTATTGGTGATAGGCTTGTATGAGTTGTTAGATCCAACTACCTAACTCATTGAGCCACCTGGGCCCCTATAACACAAAGACAAACGACAAAGAACCAAAAAAAATACATACAAACACGAGCAACATGAACCCCATCAAAAACTCAGAATCAGATTATTTATTTTTTCCTCCACCAAAATCAGAATATTTTTCAGCTACATTGGGATATTTTTTCAGAAAAAAAAACATAGTCCCCCATTTTTGGGGTGTAACCCCCCTCCCCCTCTGAATATCGAATACCGATGAAAAATCGGTTTGAATACTGAATAACATTAAGAAATAGACTTGAATACCGAATACTATTTAGCAAAGAAAGTGTGAATGCCAAATGCCATTGTTCTTTCAAGTTTTGAATACTGCGTACCAAGAGTTTGAGTACTGAATTCTCGATCAGGGCGAGCTGTACAACATTATGTGATAAAGTTTGTCAGCGACTTGCGAGAAGTCGGTGGTTTTCTCCGGGTCCTCCAGTTTCCTCCACTAATAAAACTGACCGCCACAATATAACCAAAATATTGTTCAAAGTGGCATTAAACACCATCAAACAAACAAAATATCAGATGTGAGGCATTTGCCTGATTTTCCTACAGTGCTACGGCCATGAGTCACCACTCGACAAAATATGTACAAGTACGTATGACAGAGGTCTTTTGTCAAGGGTGACTGCCATTACGTTCATATATATTTGGACTATGAAACGCAGTCACACGGGTGTCCGAACATCCCCGAAAATGTCCGAACTTCCCCTCCCCAGTTTTAACCGCTTATATTGTTTATATTTTCCATACAATCAATCAAATATCCAAAAGGAATGGTTTCAAAGAGTCTAACAACCTGGATTTAGCCAGCAATACAACCAACCTATTTTACACTCGAAGGATGATGCAATGACGGTGTTTCCAGTTTGGTGTCCGAACATCCCCGGTTGTACCCTAGTGAAACTACGTTTGTATGCTCCGCACTAGTGGGGGAACTGTGACGTGGTAGCCTGCGACCAATGGGATGCTGAATTGCTTCACCCCGTGACCCTGCCAATACATCAGAAGCCCGAGATCTCCCTCACTCTCATTCCTGATAGCCGAGAGCCAGAGAGACGGACTACAAGTGAACCAAAGCAACAAGGATAATTCTTAGGCAATTATTGTATGTTCATAATATTAGCGGGTGGTTATATCGTTGGGAACTAGCAACCCCACAGACACGATAACACATTATATATAATTGGTCCCTAGAATACAAGTATGTAGGTAGAGGGACGAAATTATACAACAGAGATAACCAAAACTCGCGAATGATAAACGGTCCATATTGTCTTTATTCTTGTAGACGAACCGAGTTAGGTAACCTCACGTTTCAACAATATGGTATTCATGTTGTATAAAAACAACGACAAAAATATTTTTGTCATGTTGTATAAAAACGACGACAAAAATATTTTTGTTTGCGACGTAACGGTTTGCAATGAGCATTCAATTTGACCTCAAATTATTTAATTTACACATTTCTATTGTCCATCCATGTAATACTAATAGTATACAATTAATTTCCCATCGATAATATGCAATATTTTCAGCCATACTTCAGTTCGTTGTGTACACACAGATAGTGGGTAGTGTCACCTGTCAATCAATTTTTCACACGTGACTGAAATTAACCGAAAGTGATATTGTCGTTCTTGTACCTTGTAAACATACTGTGCAGATTGCGGTGTGTAGAAATACCACAAAGGACCTCCTTAGTGCACTAAGAACAATAAAAGTGCACTAAGGACATAATAGAGACGTCCTATGTGCACAAAGAAGGTTGCAAATGAATTGTCAGTTTAAAAAAATCTTATATGGTCATGTTTTATAATAAAAAGTTTCATATTAAGGACGATATTTGCATTTTTGTCGGCACGCGCCTACTAATCTCGTTGAGATTAGGATTCCGAAGAAATTTTTGTCTATCTTCATCCTAATCTCGTTTCAAGCCCTATCAAATGTATTCTGGAAATTTTAAATTTGACCCCCCGGTGCATTCCGATGGATATTTTGGCATGGACGGATTGTGTCAGATCAAGTGCAGGTAAGATTTCATAAATAGACATATTTTCTAGTTCAAATCTGCAAAAATATTGATATTTCCTTACCTTTTACAGCGTATATCCGACAAAATAATCCAAAATTCACTTTAAATGGTCCGCCATCTTACTGAACACTAAAACTACACCACGTGATCAAAAATCGTGACGTATTTTGGTATAGAGGGTGTATTTCTTTGGACTGTTCCGAACATGTTCCGAACATTCCATGTGCCCTAGGTTAATGAAATGGTTTAGAACTTTTTGGACAAACAACATGGTGGATAAGTTAACTCTCTTTCTGTCAGCAGTACTCGAAATGGACGACGATGATGATGAGATGAATTTGGAAGAATCAGTAGTTACTGTAGCCATAGTTGCTGCTTCCACGTGATTTAACCTTTAATTATAATATTACTGAATCCTAAAAATATGCAACTGAACAATAAATGACGGATACATGTAATCTTTATATTATATAATTTTCAGTGTTTTAACGTATATACACGGGTGGTTTGCTACGTCACACGCACGGATACTTGAACATCGCCTCGATGAGTAGTTCACCCAAGGGCCCACATATCAGACTTCATTGTAAGTATACATTCATTGCGTGGAAACCCGTCAGTTTTGCAAACACTTCTGTAAAGTTAAAATTCCGGGCAAGGATACCGTTCACACAAAACCCATTTAAGTATACAGAAGTGTTTGCAAAACCGACGGGTTGACACGCAATGAATGTATGCTAACAATGCAGTCTGATATGTGGGCCATTACGGTGAACTACTTGGTTTTGTTAGTTTTCCTTTTTTTTTTAAATTGTACAACTGCATAAACCTACCTCAAGGCGATGTTCAAATATCCGTGCGTGTGACATAGAAAACCACCCGTGCGTATACAGAGGTTAGGTAGGAAATAGAGCAGATCTTAAAAAGGGCAGATCTGAGATTTTAATTGAGGGGCGCGAGTCAAAACAAGATTATGACTGAGCGTATCGAGGAAATAAATATTTGCGTAAGTTTGCATCTATCTGGCATATTTTGTATTTTTTTTTAAATAATTTGAAACCCATAAATCCATCAGGGTCAGTGGTGCTGCAAACCAAATTTTTTTTCCTAAAAAAAATAATTGAATAAAGAAGGAGGGAAATGGAACTTCACGTTAAGAAGCGCCTGTGTTCTCCCAGGAATCAAATTTGCACCAAAATGATTGATTTATAAAACTATAGGTGACTGTATTGACAGTTTACAAAGTCCCTCCTCCCCCTAAAAAATCCACGCAATTATTTTGTATTGCGTAATTTTAGGAAAATGAGTAAGGTGTAAAAAAAATTCTATATCAAAGAAAAGATCGTCGGCTCCGCCATCTTGATTCCTTCTGCACCACCTCAAAACTTGGTACACCCGGCACACTGTTCTGTTTGTTCGCGCAGAGTGTTCCGTACCACTTCATTCGCTAGAACATGTTCGGCACATCTCGAACATACGAAAGAAATACACCCTCTGTTTCGTAGTTCGAGATGTCGATGTCAGGATACAAGTAATAATATAATTTGACATTATGCCACATACTATTTCAGCAGTTTAATTATTCTCAATATTGTGTAGTAACATTGATTTGGCCAATTTTACATCTTTAGTAATATATTTCTTTCCCTCATGAAATATTTTTATGTCCCACCAATGAAAGTTTGTGGAGCATAGATTTCTGTCCTTTTCGTTTTAGCTGTGTTTTTAGCTAATTTTCTGTGAAGACAAAGGCACAAGAAATTGAAACTTGGCACACATATTCATGATACTAGTATTAGCTTGATGCAACTATATGGGGTAATTGACTGGACCAATATTTGAGAAAACTTAATTTGTATAGGCTGGAAGACAGGATATATTTGTTGCTTCGACACAGTCTTCTTTTTTTACAGGTAGGCAGCACATGAGGACAGTTCAGTTCTGTGCATGTGAAGAAGAAGCCATTACACTGTTGCAATATGATTTGTGGCCATCTTCACCAAAGCATCCCCGTCTTGCTTTTCATATTGAACTTTTGAAATGGATGAATGGTCTGTTGCTTGAGTGCCAGATTTCAGCCTAAGGTTTTTGTGAAACATTGAAGGGGAGACAACCCAAGCTGTATAAAGTCCTTGTGACTAAGGAAGTGAGTTGATTTGTATTTGTGATAATTGATGAATGGAAAGTTGATGAAATCTTAGCCCTACAAGTGGCTGAATTTTTTTTTTATATATTTGCTTTCAGAATGATTGAATTACATGTACTTCCCCTTCCCTTATGGCTTATGCAGCATTATCTGCTCTTTTCAGTGGGCATCTATAGTAGCTTAATGGGGCAGTTTTTCTGGATTTTTTTCTTTTGCTAATCTTATGTTGTCATGGGTTGAAAATTTTAAGGGAAGGCATAAACAGAAACAAACCTTGATAACGGATGTACCTGTCCAGCAATGTTTTCAGGTGATTTTTCAAAAACTTTTAAGGCTAAAGAAAAACGTGTGTTTTATTACACTTGAAGGACTGATGTGGGTCTCTACATTGTCGGTCCTTAAGACAAACAAGCAAAAATGAGATTTCAAGAACTCTGTCTAAATCATGCAACTTCATGTACTCCTTGTAAGAGCTAATACCCTTAATACATACAATTTTGAGTTTTTGCAGTTATTTGCATATATCACAAAAGTGATAATAAGTAGAGGAACATTTGATATACAGACCTGTTTGCACTTATAGTCTAACTTAGTTTGGTTCTATTGCTAATGATTACTCAAATTGTGTTATTGATATTAATATTATCTTATTTACAGTGTGAGACAAAGATCTATTGCTTTGATGCAGACTTTAAGTTGGTCCGAAAGACATCCTCTGGTCAGCATTGGTTGTCCCCAAAGCACCAGGAACATTTCTTCTTAGATCAGAAAGAGGTTGACAACTTTATGTGTACTTATAACAGTTCACCTGTTGATAATGTATGTACAACTATAGATCAATTGTACATTGTCCTACATTTAAGTTTACAACCTCAGTTTCAGGTCCGTCTGTATAATCACAGTAGGTGTTAGGGACAAATTTATGACCTTCTGTCATGGGAGTAACTAGACTCTTTTTTAAATGAGGCAAACAAAAATTAAATCGGCGAACGGAACCTAAAAAATTGAGGCGACGGGTTATGGGGCCGCCTAAGGCCCACAGAAGACTTGAAAGAAGCAAAATCCTCGATTCTAGCTATTTCCTAGTTCAGCAGTCATAACTTTTTATGTTTTCATTTTCATATTTTCTACTTTACCTGACAAGAAGGAGTATTTCGAATTCATGTACACAAGAAATGCACTAAACTAAAACAATAATTAAAAGCAATTGCATTAATATCTCTGATAACACCTAAGAAGAATTTTATCCGATCCTGGGCCAAGCTATATTGAGTGAAAACAACCATTACAAACAGTGCAATTTTCTATTCACTCTCTGCACTTTTTGGCCTTATGAGCCTCTTTGATGGTGCTATAAGAAGCTAATAAGTGCAGAAATCATATCAGAGAAATAAACTATAGACTGTCACTTATTGTGATGACGGAGACCAAATGATACAAAACATTCAATTAAATGCGCCACTGCAGTGCAAAAGGATGCCAGTGACTTGAGCGTCAAAAGCTACAGACAATGATTCAATATAGCATCTGTAGACTTCAAACAGTAGCCGTAGACATTAAACAAATTCATTCAGTGGCTATCGTTCCTATCGGAATAGAGATTTATACATATTTTTTTCTAAATAGTCCATTTCGGGATGAGGCATTTGCCTCAATGTAGTTACGACCATGACTGTCAGGCAAAAATCTGACATGTTGGATAATTTGGATATATCTGCTGATAATAGAAAAGAAAATAAAAAGCTGCCTACCACATTTATTTTGGCAATAATTGGTCTGAGAACCTAACAATTTGGTTTTATTTGGCCTAAGATAGTTGATGCAGTTGCCATCAGTTTTTGTTCTAGTTTTCAAAGATAGATTGTTGTTATAACATTTGTTATTGAAGATAATTTTCAGAGTTGTGGATTGTTTTAAGTATGACATTATGATTAAAACTTAGTGGATAAAGAATGGATTTTTATTTTTCTTATCTTTGTTTTAGGACTGCAGTGATTTTCAAGCTGGAATCAACATCAGATCAAAGGCAAAGAATAAAAAGCTGTCAGAGACTGCTGTGTTTGGGGCCACTTGTAGACGTGATTTTCCACACAAAAGTGTTTTTGTCTAAAACATGGAGAAAGGTACTTAACAATTTTTTCCAGTTATTCTACCTATCCATACTTTTCAAGCCTACCATAAACATTTTTATTCTACATTTGGTTATGCACTCTTTACGTAAGGAGTCATACATAGTTTCAAGCAAATGTTTTTTTAAACTATAATAAAATTGAAAAGGATATATTAGGACATAGATATAGTTCTTCTTGATCTAAACTCATAAACCATGAAAGTGAGTTAATCTCAATACCATGCAATTATTCACTTACTGTAAGATGAAACTTACAATAGATCATTCTAAACATAAATCCATTTTCAGGTTTAAATCTGAGCTTTAATGCTAACTGTACCTTAAATTGATTTCTTGTAGTAAAGATGTCAGTAACTGCTGCTTATATGTTTCAGAGTTATGATTTCATGTCTGCTTTTTATTTTCTCTAAAAAAAAAATGTGTCCACATATTGAACTCAGAATAAGAAAATTGTATTGAAATAGTCTAGGGCACCATAATTACTGTCTGCACCACACAGTCTGATTAATGGAATTTTGTTGTTTTTTTAAAGTTTAATTATGCACCAACTTTGCTGTTTTTTTGCACAGAAACTACACTAACAGAGTATTCAATAGAACCTCAAAAACAATGGTTCAGAAAAAATTTAGTTTAATTTAATTAAGTTCCTATCAGGAGGGATTTTCCCCATACAAAACTATTTACCCTTCAAGACTTGCAAAATATTAAACTACACAGTCAACTAAATTTACTGCCATAAATAATTGAACAGTATGTATACTAAGAAAGTTGCTTTTTAATTTTCACAATTAAGGTGGTGCTTCTGGGATAAAACTCCATTTTTTATGAAAACCAAGAAAAAAGTTATCTCCCTTTTACATAGGAAAACAGCATCCCCAAACAGTGTGGTTTCCAACAGAAAAACTACTGATGTAATGCAGGTTAACAAACTTATTCTTGTTAGGACTCATCAGAAACAATGCTACACAGTAAATTTTAAGTCAAACTGATAGGTTTAGGTTATCCAAAATCAAAAAGATCCATTAATCAAACTTTGTAGTGCAGACATTAAGTATGCTATACATTGTTAAAATCTTGAAATTTTGACTTTTATTGTTTAGGCTTGGATATGCAGTGTATTTAATAAAATTGCTTCCAAATGAGACCAATGGGCAGAAGATGCATGTATCCTATGAAATAGCTTGCCTATTGAAGAAGCATTTGCAGGTAATATTTAGCTGTTGAACATGTGTAAAATTAATTGTATTGCTCATGCCTAAATATTTTCTAAATTGAGTTGTCAGTAAGTTAAAATAGCCATTGTTTATAAGTTACTAAAATATTTACACTTATTTACTCCTGTATAGAAAGGCAGTTTTGTTGATGCTTTTAACCAAGGTTAAACAATTGTTCTCAACCTTCAGTTCCAGACCTGTTTACCACTACAATTTCAGCGTAGTTTCTACGATTTTTAACCCCTAAATTAGGCTTTAAGTTATTTCTACGCCAACAAGTTGCAAAACTGGAGAGAAATAATCGCCAGAAAGTTTAGAGTAAAGAGGGGAAATCAGATTTATCGTAAATTGAGGTCTGCAAATATATAGAGATTGTATAATCTTATTTAGCAATGAATTATTTTTACATTATCTCAACATATTTACGATTATTGATCTATCAAGCTGTTTTCAGATATTTTATGTGGTAGCCCTAGTACTAATAAATTTCAAATAGTCATCTCAAAAAACCCAATATTGGTTATCTGGATTTGTTTTTTGCACCGTAGTGTACAATTAATATTCTTATTTAATGAGAACTGTACATGTATTTATATTATTTCTAAAGTCAATACACTATATGCATAAATTTGTTCAGAATAATGCTTATAAAAGGAATTAATAGATGTGGTGTTTACATATAAAAATGTACGAGCAAGGGAGATAATAGAATGGCACAATCATTTCAATGTCTATTGAGTACATGTTACACTACCCTGGCCTATCTAATATATACACTGGATTTGACTAAAATTTCAGTTATTAATGCATTAACATAATTAATTTTATGTTAAAAAGGGTTGAATAAACATGTTGCACTGTTGACAAATTTTCAGTAAGTTCCATATGCTTTTAGGCTAGCCTATAAATCCTTACACTTAGACAATACACACAGGTATAAACAAACAATCATCTTCAACAAGAAGCTGTATGATATACATTGCAGGAAACGATACCTAAATTTTCAAACTTTTCATAGTGAGGGGGTGCTCTCAAACCCCCTAGCGTATTAGACAAAAACTACCCTTAAAAGTAGAAAACTACTCTCAGTCAAGGTTGAAAACTACTCCTATAGATCAACAGGGGTAAACAGGTCTGCAGTTCCTTGTGTTACTGATACTAAAAATGAGCAATTTTGTCAAAACTTTAAAGGTATTTAAAAAAAAGATGATTTTTACTTGGAGGCTTCCTAAAATTTCTTGTGCTTGATTGTAGTGCTTATATAATCTATATCATTTGGTAGCTCATCCTAAAATAATGAAATTAATTTACATGTGTTTCAGAAAAATGGTTATGAAGATATCCTGAAGAAAGTACCATTTTCTATACCGATATTCCACTGCTATGGGCATAATGTTCCATGTCAGGTAATCTATCTGATCATTTCCTTCCATTCTCAAAATGAAAAGGTGATAAAAGCAGCTGAGGTCATTAAGCCTTTAGATTAAGGTCACTGTCATTCTTCAGTGAGGTGAGGGACCACAAACCTAGCATCTGTTAAATTTAGTAAGCCCTTTTCCAAAATTTGGTCAAATTGCACAAACAAATTCATAAATTCTTGTATTCTTATCTGAAAAAAGCTTAATCATCTAGAAGGATATTATTTGTAGTGTTTTGCCTTTGAATGAAAGGTAGATATTTTGTTTCTTAGTCATCAACTTCTCAAACAAAGTAGTTCATACAGTAAGCCCCTTATCTGTCCCCCATTTTTGCTCAAAATCAAAAATTAGTAGCATGAAACTGTAAATCAGTTATTTTCAAGTTAAAGCCTTGTCAGTCTGTAAGCGTATGATCCGAGATTACATAGAAACACTTAACGCTTGCGCAAAAACAAATTGGAGAGTGTTGAGTTCGTACATTTCAGTGTAAAAGTAATTTTATTATGCGAGGAACAACAATTCTAAGATTCTTATACAGTTTTTAAAAGAAAGGGTAAAATTTACCTAAAATCTTGTTCACGTTTTGAGATAAATATTTATATATTCATGTTCAACTGCTTCTAATAAACAGGTAAAACAAATCCGCTCGAGACAAATATTTTGATGTTGAAGTTAAACTGTTTCGAACACTTCACTGTTAGAGGCTATAGGAATAAATTGGAAAGAATAAATATTCAACAAGTCATACCGAATTTTCAATTTGCTTGAAATGATGAGCAATGGCCTCATCTGCTGACATCCCTTTCAGTTTACTGCTCCTGATACCCCTGGCATCATCTTTAAACTTCAGCTTTTCCTCTTGTGAAAGCTCTCCCCATTTTTTTCCAACATCTTTGAAATATTCTTGTTTTGAAGAGGCTTCTATTTAAAGATAAGATTACAATGTATTAGTTAGATTAGAATATAATAGGATAAACTAGAAGTACTGTGAGCAAGGCACACTAAGAAAATCCCCCACTCCCCCAATCCACAAAGATGACAAGTCAATATTATGCCATGGTAAATCCAAAACTCGAGTCTGATCAAAATATGAAATAGGACTACATGATGAAACTAAGATTCCATGAAAGTTTCATGAATTTCAATTAAGTGGTTCAAGAGGAGTTGGGGGATACAAGATGTGTACCCCCTTTTGATATATATTGCTAAGTCCATGTTATGCCATGGGAAACCCAAAAAATCAGTCTGATCAAAAAATAGAATAGGAGGTGCACAACTGCATGATCAGACACATTATAGATTTTTATGCCCCTGTTTTTAGGCGAAGGGGCATTAAGTTTTACCCTTGTCCGTCTGTATCAAAATGGGTTCCGCATGATAACTTGAGATAAACTTGATGGATTCAAATGAAATTTGGATATGTCGTTTAGGGTTATAAAATACAGATCAAGTTCGAATTTGGGCCATGTAGCTTTTTTTCGTTCCCGAGTTATGGCTCTTGTACTTTTTTTCACACAATATTTTTATAAAGGCGGGGGCAGATGTGTCCTTTTGCACACCTTCTCTAGTTTAAAATAAGCATTGTTCTTCAGACCATCACGTTATAAAGAATGTAGGGAGGGAGTGGCACTAACGACACAGTTCACAATATTTTTGTCATAACACATCTGTACTTTAACATTGAACATGTTCCCAATTGGAAGCAAATATAGTATTTCACTATTTTTAACAACTCAGGATATTAAAGACGAAACTGCCTATTCATTTCTACTGTTGATATTTTTACAACAGTTTGTATGCTAAAAGGGAATGGTACAAAATGTACGAGAAAAAAAGTGGGGGTCACCAACTACATTTCGCTTCTATAGAGACTCAGAAGTTTGGAGTTTTGCAAACAACGGAATATTACCTTGTGGATTAATCTTTCCATAACTTTGATTTTTTTTCAAATATTGGAACTGACTGTAAATGAATGTTTTGTTCAAATCCTGAAATCTTCAATTTTTCATTGTCTCGTCATAGAATGACTTTTTACTCATTTTATGAGTTTTTAGACCATTAAAACTTTCCCCAGCGTAATATACAGCATTTTTTGTGGTACTTATTGTGATAGTGTTCAAAAAATTGACCGTTGATTTTTGCTTCAATCTATTCAAACCATAGCCGATATTACAATAACAAACCATTGATAGGGCATCATACTTATGAGAGAAAATTTTTGCTGAACGATGTCAGTTTTACTGATCTACGGACAATTTACGCAATGTCACAATATTTTTCCTGATATGCCGATGGAAGCGTATAAACAAAAGACAGTTTTATCTATAAAAAGCTTGTCTTATCTAATAGATATCTAATCGAAAATTGACCAAAAGGGTATGTGTTTACATATTTTTGTTTAAATTTTTTTCTTCAGTAATTAGAAAACTGACAATGAAGATTCTAAATAATCCAGATAACTGTCTGATCATGGTAATGATCTCTACTGTTCCAGAACATCAACAGATCCTAGTAGGGACATACATGTAGCTATGCTAATAGGTGAACACAATACCATGATTAAAGATAAGCACCTCGTTTAAACTGCTGTGAAAACAGTGTGTACGAAGATGGCCCCTTAACAGCTGAATAGACTGGTGCTACTCCACCTCTCCTATCCTTTGCGAGGGTTTAGTGCCAGAAGGTGCTATCTCAAAAATTGCCATTTTCGAGAAAATTGGATTTAAAGTTTTGACTCTCTTGCATAAATCATTCATTATATGACTATAAAATTAAGTAAACAGATTATACGTATGGACAAAAGAATTCTTTATTGATTTAGATAATTCATATTTAAGTTGCCTTCTAATTAATGATGTAATTGACCTATTTTTGAGATAGCACATTTTGGCACAAACCATTCCCTTGCAAGTATAGAGTAAAAAGTGCTATCTTGAGATAGCACCTTCTGGCAGGATAAAATGCTTAAAAATGCAAAATGTGTAAATAACATAGCACCATGAAAAAAGAAGGAATTATTAAACATACATGAAATATCCTCTCAAAAATGTGGCAAAACGTTTCAAAATACCATTTATTAAATGGAAAGATGTTGACATGGAAGATTATCTTGAACTTAATCTGAGTCTTTGTCTTCCTCAGTCATATCAGGCTCTGGTAATCTGTCTTTCTTTCCCTTCAAACTCGGCAAACAGCGATAAAATTGGGCACAGTCAAGTGGAATAATGTTACTCTCACAGAGAGACAAGAGGTCAGTTTTTTTAGCCTCAGAAATGTGAAGCCTTTCTTAGTACTTTGAGCGAACTTCTACATTTTCTACTAACCTTTGCCGCCCTCTTGTGAGAACCTTACAAGTTATTTCTTCAAATTCTTCATCAAACTTGTATTTGTAATGGAGTACATTTGGTGTTTCTTTACGGAATTGTAGTTGTTTTATTTCCCTCCATCTGACTTTGTGTCATTTTGTATTTTTGTCCATGTTTTTAAAATGATCTTTTTGTAAAGTGTTGAAATCCAAAATATCCCAATATTTTAAAGGTATAACGATATATGGATTATTTCTCCGTGCCATATGAATAACGGTATCCCATTGACTCGGGATATAAATGTTTGTCTTCCTTTTAGCATGTTTTATGGCAGCGTGCATTGAATCACACTCCATGTGCGTATGACCCGTTTCTAAATATTTCTGGTCAATAATATTGATATGGTTGTTCACTGACACCGAATAAAGTAACGCTGTTGCAACAAATTTATTTCTGTTCTATCCAGAGCAATTGCCCGAATAAAAAGATATGTGGCGAACATATGGTGGAGAGATGTTACATATTTATGAAGACAAGTAGCCACTTCACAGGATCCACGTTCCCCATCCGTTTCGTTCCACAAAAAAACATGTTCCCTTGTCTCCCAAGGAATAAAATGACAGATTGTAGCAGCTTAGTTTTCGTTTATAATAAACCTGACTCACTAAAGAACATGGCGTAGGTAACACAGCCTCTAAATCAAATGTTACTGCTTGATATGATTTGTCTTTCTTGGCTTTTTCCTTATCTCTCTGTTTCTCCTCCCTTCCTTGAATTTTCCTTTTTTTATGTTCGATGTAATTCTCTTTCAGTTCATTGTCAATGTTGCCTGATTCTTCCATTTGATTGTAGTTGTGGCATGTCAGACACTGGTCTTTCTTTGGCTTATGAAAAGACATATTATACTATGTACAAAATACATGTCTGTATACATGTTCTTTCACATATTTCCTTTGTTTAGTTTGACATTCATCCTTATACAGGTCATACATTTTTCGTATTGATAAATCACAGTCAAGATAATTGCGATTTGTATCTTTTCTTGCATAATGAGATTCAACCACAGAAAAAGACTCTTTTGTGTGCTCGTACTAAATCAAGGTCTTCTGTCAGGGTTCTGTTGTGTGCACTGTGTTTTCCTCTCTTATCTGAAATAGGACTGGCATTGTTATGTTTTTTGATGTTCGATGTAATTCTCTTTCAGTTCAATGTCAATGTTGCCTGATTCTTCCATTTGATTGTAGTTGTGGCATGTCAGACACTGGTCTTTCTTTGGCTTATGAAAAGACATATTATACTATGTACAAAATACATGTCTGTATACATGTTCTTTCACATATTTCCTTTGTTTAGTTTGACATTCATCCTTATACAGGTCATACATTTTTCGTATTGATAAATCACAGTCAAGATAATTGCGATTTGTATCTTTTCTTGCATAATGAGATTCAACCACAGAAAAAGACTCTGTGTGCTCGTACTAAATCAAGGTCTTCTGTCAGGGTTCTGTTGTGTGCACTGTGTTTTCCTCTCTTATCTGAAATAGGACTGGCATTATGTTTCTTTTTCAATGCAGTCTCCACTGTTTTACGACTTATCCCTAGTGTAGTTGTAAAAAAGGTTTTGCAAACTCGAATACTGTGTCCATTTACATTGAATGTGAATGTTCTAGCCACTTAATTTCGTTTTTTGGTCGGTGATCCAATTGAATCCCGCTCAAGAACACGGGAACAAATATCTCGCTGCCTTTCATACGATTTCAGATTCCAGTAGTTGTTGAATAAGGAAAGCCTTTCATCTTCACTAACTTTATCTGCACAATTGAATCTGCATTTACTACAAGAGTGCTGTTGTATACCTCTTGCCTTTACAGTTTTTCCTGTACTACTTTCATATTCCAAACCACTTTGACATTTAATCTTGCGAATATTCTTCTTCCAATTTTCTGGATTAGCCTTTTTCTTTCTTGTCAGTGTTTTTCTCTTGGGTGACTTATATTTTGCCTGTTTTCTTGGTGTAATATTCTCATTGTATAATGAAGATTCTTTCACTTTTGTTGGTGTCTTAGTAATATCAGCATCATCCTTTTCATTGGAATATTCAATGGTTATATCAGCAGTATTTGATGTATTATCCTGATCGTCACAAATTTCTAATTCACTTTCAGTTTCCGATGGTAAACCAATTGCACGCCTCGTTACGGGGTCATAATGTTCATGTCCTGGAACACAAAGGTAGCCAAGAGTGATTTCTTGTTTCTCGTGTGCTTCAGTCAAGGAAGGGGTCACTACAACAACTGGTTGGTCTGGGTTACTACTATATATTTTAACTGTAACCCCCAATAAGTTAGCAGTTGCCAACGGCATGGCATCAGATAAATTGTTTTGCCAGTTATCTTCTTGGCGCAAAAGTTCATGAAACAGGTTATCCTCTGCAGAATTTAAAAATTCACCATAGTACTTTGCATTGTCTTCTATTTGTTGACAGAGTTGTTGTCTAAGTGTTGTAGCATTTGTTTGTTCAGTTGTCTGCCTTGACAATGCTTCAAAGAAGCAATTACCCACAGCTGGCACATGCTGACGACGTAACCAGTTGCTTTTCAATAATACATCCAATCTCTTTGAGTGATTTCTATTTACTTCACGTTGCTGACTATATTCAGAAATATTTTCCTGTTTTATAGTCTTCAAAACCTCTGTTTGTGATGCAGACGAGTTAAGATTATCCACTTGCTTTACTTGTTCACCACATTTACTGGCAAAAAGACTTTTTGGTTTCTTCTTATGTATGTTTTCTGCGTTTTTTGGACACAACTTCTTCAAAACCATCTGATGTTTCCTCTGACAAATTGATGCAGCAATTGGAATCAGAACTGTTAATGTCACTCTTAGTTGGAACATACTCATCGGAGGTTGATACAATTTCTTCAGAAATGTATTCCATTTTTGGATCAATCATACCAAGTGTATCATTGTTATCGTCAATTTCAGAAGATTTGTCATATTCTGAGACGCTTTGTTCTTTATTAATGTTGTTGTATGAGCACAACGATACATTGTCCTCTTCTGACGAACTTGGAAGTGGAAATATTGGTTCTTTGGCTATTTTCATAATATTTTGAATTTCCATTTCTTCAGTGTTACTCCATTCAGATGAATTTAAAATACACCTATACGACGACAACATTCTTTTTGCTCTAACTGTTGCAAGTTAATCTCCCAGCTACTATCATCAGAAGACCACTCTGATGTGTCATCAGCTGCTGATATCTCGTCTGTATGATTATCTTCATCTGCTGATATCTCTCCATTAAGATTTGACTCTACATCAACATCTGCAGGTTTTTCATTTGTCTTTGAGTCACAGATTTCTTCCGCAACATAGACTTTCTCAAGATCCTCCCAATCTATGTAATTCACATCAGACCAATCACTCCAATTTTCGTCTGAAATCATCTGAAAATCAATTGGAAAATGCCATTTAATATAACATTATTAAAATAAAATATAATTTTAATTTTAATTTAATAGATAGAAATTATACATATATTTTTTATGAATAATAAAATATTTAAGTTCCTTTTTAAACGTATGAAGTGAAATGAAATGAAGTAAAAAATATAAGTATATTAAATTCTCTATGTATTTAAAATTAGGCCTTTGATTCTTTAAAAACAAAGAACATTCTAACAATGTATTAAATAATAATATATTCTGTTGAATGAAACTTACCTTTAGTAGTAAAACTTCCTTGAAATGATTCCTAAAAACTGCTGAAATAAATTTCTTAAGATATTGTGAGAGTGTTAACGTTGTTATTCCTTAGTTTGCATGCATTATATGTGTGAGAAAGTTACATTTTATTTATACAGACTAATTATATTTCCTGCCATCTGCAACTGTTAGATCAATCTGTTTAGGAAATCAACAGGAGTTATCTCTGATAATAATCATCAATGTCTAGATCAATAAAGTGTTATCTTTCAGATAGCACCTTATGGCACAAATTATTTCCAGATGGTACCTTCTAGCACTCAGATTTTGTAATAATTAAGATAACACCATATGGAATTAAATTATAACTTTTTTATTTTTAATCTGTTTAAAAAAAAATTGTATATAAAATATGACTCATTTCAAATGTTCTAATATAGATAACTCAAATTCTACAAAAAAACGAGATGGCACCTTCTGGCACTAAACCCTCGAAACAGGTAAAAACAATTCCGCTCGAGACAAATATTTTGATGTTGACGTTAAACTGTTTCGAACACTTCACTGTTAGAGGCTATAGGAATAAATTGGAAAGAATAAATATTCAACAAGTCATACCGAATTTTCAATTTGCTTGAAATGATGAGCAATGGCCTCCTCTGCTGACATCCCTTTCAGTTTACTGCTCCTGATACCCCTGGCATCATCTTTAAACTTCAGCTTTTCCTCTTGTGAAAGCTCTCCCCATTTTTTTCCAACATCTTTGAAATATTCTTGTTTTGAAGAGGCTTCTATTTAAAGATAGATTACAATGTATTAGTTAGATTAGATTATAATAGGATAAACTAGAAGTACTGTGAGCAAGGCACACTAAGAAAATTCCCCACTCCCCCAATCCACAAAGATGACTAGTCAATATTATGCCATGGTAAATCCAAAACTCGAGTCTGATCAAAATATGAAATAGGACTACATGATGAGACTAAGATTCCATGAAAGTTTCATGAATTTCAATTAAGTGGTTCAAGAGGAGTTGGGGGATACAAGATGTGTACCCCCTTTTGATATATATTGCTAAGTCCATGTTATGCCATGGGAAACCCAAAAAATCAGTCTGCATGATCAGACACATTATAGATTTTTATGCCCCTGCTTTTAGGCGAAGGGGCATTAAGTTGGGTTCCGCATGATAACTTGAGATACACTTGATGGATTCAAATGAAATTTGGATATGTCGTTTAGGGTTATACAATACAGATCAAGTTCGAATTTGGTCCATGTAGCTTTTTTTCGTTCCCGAGTTATGGCTCTTGTACTTTTTTTCACACAATATTTTTATAAAGGCGGGGGCAGATGTGTCCTTTTGCACACCTTCTCTAGTTTAAAATAAACATTGTTCTTCAGACCATCACGTTATAAAGAATGTAGGGAGGGAGTGGGGCTAACGACACAGTTCACAATATTTTTGTCATAACACATCTGTACTTTAACATTGGACATGTTCCCAATTGGAAGCAAATATAGTATTTCACTATTTTTAACAACTCAGGATATTAAAGATGAAACTGCCTATTCATTTCTACTGTTGATATTTTTACAACAGTTTGTATGCTAAAAGGGAATGGTACAAAATGTACGAGAAAAAAAGTGGGGGTCACCAACTACATTTCGCTTCTATAGAGACTCAGAAGTTTGGAGTTTTGCAAACAACGGAATATTACCTTGTGGATTAATCTTTCCATAACTTTGATTTTTTTTCAAATATTGGAACTGACTGTAAATGAATGTTTTGTTCAAATCCTGAAATCTTCAATTTTTCATTGTCTCGTCATAGAATGACTTTTTACTCATTTTATGAGTTTTTAGACCATTAAAACTTTCCCCAGCGTAATATACAGCATTTTTTGTGGTACTTATTGTGATAGTGTTCAAAAAATTGACCGTTGATTTTTGCTTCAATCTATTCATGTTTATAAAGCAAACCATAGCCGATATTACAATAATAAACCATTGATAGGTCATCATATTTATGAGAGAAAATTTTGAAATTATCTTGACAGAATTTTTGCTGAATGATGTCAGTTTTACTGATCTACGGACAATTTACGCAATGTCACAATATTTTTCCTGATATGCCGATGGAAGCGTATAAACAAAAGACAGTTTTATCTATAAAAAGCTTGTCCTATCTAATAGATATCTAATCGAAAATTGACCAAAAGGGTATGTGTTTGCATATTTTTGTTTAATTTTTTTTCTTCAGTAATTAGAAAGCTGACAATGAAGATTCTAAATAATCCAGATAACTGTCTGATCATGGTAATGATCTCTACTGTTCCAGAACATCAACATATGCTAGTAGGGACATACATGTAGCTATGCTAATAAGTGAACATAATACCATGATTAAAGATAGGCACCTCGTTTAAACTGCTGTGAAAACTGTGTACGAAGATGGCCCCCTAACAGCTGCCTTCTTCTTACTATAGACTGGTGCTACTCCACCTCGCCTATCCTTTGCTCTTCTATTACCAATCCACACCTAAATATCAAAAGATTAAATTGAATAATTATAGTATCGCTGTATTTGTATACCACTAATAAGCAATGTGTGTCATTGTGACGGAAATATTTGTAAGTATACTAGTAAAGGAGACAGATATATCAGTTTTTCTCATCGCCTGTTAATGATAACTACAAATTTTAAAATTTAAATATTTTACATTGTAACTATATCTGTGGACTGGTAGTTTGCTATTCTCTTGGTCATGATTTCAAAATATTGCGCCAAAATAATAAATGTTTGGAACTTTTCTGACCCTATCTAATCGTTGAACTAACTGCATTCGGAATTCAGTGGTGCGTCACCAAAGGGTGCTCTACAAAAAATTGCCAATAAATGTGTGCAAATCTTAAAATTCTGGAGAGAACTGAGCTATAGTATGCACAAAACAAAAACAGGGGTGAAAAGATGTGTCTTTTAGGAATGGATACATGTCCTAGTTTGAATGACATAATGGAAATAAGGTGCAATAAATGTACTCGAAGCGAGCAGGGGTACGATTATTAAACGTGTGGAGTTTCATGCCTTGTGGATTATTTGTATCTATTCGAATCAACACATGCAAGCAGGGCTTTCAATATTTTTCAAGTCTACCAGTATTTCAAATTTTAACTGCTGTACTTTTTATAAAAAATTTGACCAATTTTCATAAATATCTTATGCAACACTATAAAATCAGGAGGTACCAAAGACCATTTTAGGTTGGTAAAAGTACCTGGTACCGCCTCTTATTGAAAGGCCTGTGCAAGTTGCTGTTAACATAAGATTTATGAATATTGACATGAACAAGTTAAAATAAGGAAAAAGAGATGAAATAATAAAGAAATAAAGAAATTTAACTGAAAATAAATTTGTAAACAGAAAGTTAGAAAAAAGGGGGTGGTACATGTAAGTCCGTGCCACGAGCACCTGTGGTTTAGAATGCCATTTTGACACCTAATAATTACACGTGTCCGTCAGTGTTACTACATTGTATACATACCAGATTCTGGTGCTAGTCTCCAATTTTTCAAGGACAAAAAGTCTGCTACAGGTTTTTTTTTCACTTGTTCGATCGGACAAGTGACACACAATATTTACTAGTCAAAAGTGGACTTTCACCCGTCCCAGGAATCGGACTACCATTAATGTCGAGCCCTGATATGGTGATCAATCCATGCCTACACAGATAATACTCTTGGGTAACCACTAATCCACTTTACCTCAATTTTTTCCACAGGGAGATTAGTCTTAAACCTGGGGACTAACAGCTGTTTGACATAAATTTAGAAAAGTGAAATATTCTAGAGGTACCCCCCTTTTACCATAGAAAATAAAAAGATTGTAACTTGAGGGGGGTGAGATACGAAAGCTAATGTGTAAAATGAGTATCGAATCGGCCAAAAGTTGTTAGAATTCCATACGTTAGCATGGAAAGTAAAAAAATTCCATACGTCAGCATGGACAGTAAAAAAAATTCCATACGTCAGCATGGAAAGTAAGAAATTCCATACGTCAGCATGGAAAGTAAAGAAATTCCATGCGTCAGCATGGACAGTAAAGAAATTCCATACGTCAGCAAAAAAGTTGTTAGAATTCCATACGTTAGCATGGAAAGTAAAGAAATTCCATACGTCAGCATGGACAGTAAAAAAAATTCCATACGTCAGCATGGAAAGTAAGAAATTCCATACGTCAGCATGGAAAGTAAAGAAATTCCATGCGTCAGCATGGAAAGTAAAGAAATTCCATACGTCAGCATGAAAAGTAAGAAATTCCATACGTCAGCATGGAAAGTGAAGAAATTCCATACGTCAGCATGGAAGTATGAAATTACATGCGTCAGCATGAACAGCAACAAGTTATGTTTTAAGAAATTCAGCATGGACACAAAAGAAGGCATGTTAAGAAATTCCATACGTCAGCATGGACACAAAATAAGGCATGTTAAAGAAATTCCATACGTCAGTATGGACACAAAATAAGGCATGTTAAAGAAATTCCATACGTCAGTATGGACACAAAATAAGGCATGTTAAGAAATTCCATACGTCAGTATGGACACAAAATAAGGCATGTTAAAGAAATTCCATACGTCAGTATGGACACAAAAGGCATGTTAAAGAAATTCCATACGTCAGCATGGACACAAAATAAGGCATGTTAAGAAATTCCATACGTCAGTATGGACACAAAATAAGGCATGTTAAAGAAATTCCATACGTCAGCATGGACACAAAATAAGGCATGTTAAAGAAATTCCATACGTCAGTATGGACACAAAATAAGGCATGTTAAAGAAATTCCATACGTCAGTATGGACACAAAAGGCATGTTAAAGAAATTCCATACGTCAGCATGGACACAAAATAAGGCATGTTAAAGAAATTCTATACGTTAGTATGGACAGAAAGTGCATGTTAAGGAAATTCCATATGTCAGCATGGACACAAAATAAGACATGTTAAAGAAATTCCATACGTCAGCATGGAAAGCAAATATTACATACTATTTCATATAACAAATCTACATACATCAGCATGGATAAAATTATCTGAATGTGTCGAAAATGTTCATATGTTGCAAAATACATAAAAACTGAGCTACAATACTATAAACTTCAACGGACTAAACTAATTTAAAGACATATATAAATATATTGGTATTATTAATAAAGCATAACAATGTACAGTAAGTAACAATCAATTTATTAATCCCCAGAGGCACTGAAAACAAAGGTGTGTAGGTGGGGATGGCGGCGGTTTGAAATAAAATTGAAAATTCGTAATTGAAAAATGTAAACACCATGCACTGATAAGAGGTCAACAGAAAATATTGAAGTGAGGCTGGGCGTTATCTAATGGTCATAAGACAAGGGGCGCCCACAGGTTAGATGGGGGTCACACAGGGGTTTGATATAATTTCTATAAACTATAATTTTCATTTTATAGCCAAATTATTGCCTTCTGTATTAAGAACTGTGACTAAGATAAATAGTGATAAAATGTGCAATTACTACTGTCAAAGAAGGTTTCACAACTGTACATGTGTATTAGATACTGTGTGTATGGTACTTCTGTAATGCTGAATAACTATTATCTGTCTACATGTACATGTTCTAACTAAATAAACAAAACGATTATGTAACCAAAAACAATCGTTTATTATACTAACATGGTACTATATATATACATAAATATACACTTTACTTATAAATTGGAAAACCTGGGGACTAACAGCTGTTTGACATAAATTTAGAAAAGTGAAATATTCTAGAGGTACCCCCTTTTACCATAGAAAATAAAAAGATTGTAACTTGAGGGGGGATGAGATACGAAAGCTAATGTGTAAAATTAGTATCGAATCGGCCAAATACGGATGCAAACAAAGTGGAGCAGCTGTAGCCCCCAAGTTGAAGGGAAGGGAACCTTTGTTGTCAGTACAAAACATTTAAATAATACTTTGAGTTTGGTCTGTTTCTGAGCCTGTTGAATTACTTTTGGTGAAGTGTGAATATATCTAGTGTAGCAGTCTGAAGACCACCTACCTAGAGTTTGGATTAAATGATCCTCAAGTCTAGCTTCATGAGCAGCTGTAGCTGCTCCAATTCTGAAAGAGTGACCATTGTAAGAATCACTAGACAAACCTAACTTATCAAGCAACAGTTTAACATGTGTAATAAAAAATTGTCTGGTCAAAGGTTTCTTGTCATTAGATATAAAAAATGCTTCAGTGTCTAAAGATTTTACAGATTGCCTTAACTGAAAATATCTCGACACTGCTAAAACAGGGCAAATATCATAGCCTGTTCTATAAAGAGGAATAACTATACCTTGTCTAAAAGGATCCGTTTTTGATCTGTTAAGTCTTATAAAAACACACTCATCAGTTATTTGAATATCATTTAGACATAAATTATATTCAGAGTCAAACTGGTTCAAAATTGTGAATTCTCCACATCTTAAAAATCCAAAAAAAGCTGCAACGCAGGCAGCAGCTAACATAATACTATTAAAATAACCAAATACAAAAGAATTTAACAAACAACACATATTTGCTAAAATAGGCATGGTAATAGGTAGACGAGTGCGCTTAACAGTAGGCCCCTGTTTTTTCTTTATACCGCATAATATTGATTTTAAACATTCAAGCTGTCTTCCATAGTTCACCATAGGATTAAAACCACCATATTTCATATAATAGAATCTAACACCACACAAATACAGCTTAATCGTAGAATAACGTAACTGCTTGTGTTCATGACAATAGGCAGCAAAGCGCATCAAGAACTTTTCAGAAACTGGTGGAAGACTACTTGTACTCCATGTTTCTCCCAGTAATAAAAGAAACTTAATGTAAAGATCTAATCCAGTATTATATGCTGTTTGAGTGTTATTGGAAATGGAATGTCTCCACAGATTATCTAATGAGCTGTCCAGAGTATCTCCGACAGTGGAGGGCAAGATGTAGGTGCTATTGCTGCTCCTGGTGCCAATTCTCGAAATCTCTGGATCTGAAAACGAGATAAAGCATCAGCTATACAGTTACTTGATCCCGGTACATGTTCACTAAAAATACCAAAATTGTTCAACATAGAACACATGGTCAGACGTCTCATAAGTTTCATGCTAAAAGGTTCTTTGGAGCGGCCATTTTTTATTATTTGCACTGTCGCAATATTGTCACAGTAAAAAAGTATCTTTTTCCCTGACCACTGTTTTCCCCACAAAACAGCAGCAACTACTATTGGATACAGTTCAAGAAAGGCCATAGAAGCACAATAATCTGACATTTTTGCCAATTCTTCCGGCCAACTGTCATAGAACCATTCGTTTTGGAAAAAACCACCAAAGCCAATTGTAGATGATGCATCGGTATACAATGAAATATTAGATGCATTTGTTAACTCATTTTCGTAGAATAGATTGATTCCGTTCCAGTGTGTCAAAAATTATAACCACATTTGTAGGTCTGCTTTACACTCTTTGTTCAAATGTACATAATGATAAGCTTCCTTAACAGATGACATAAGCCTGTATAAGTAAGTGACAAAAGCACGACCTGGCAGTATCACACGACTCGCAAAATTCAAGTGGCCCAATAACTGTTCTAACTCTTTTCTCGTACAAGAGCGTTTATTAAGAATGGTTTGAATGAAGCCTGTAATACGCACAATTTTTTCTTCCGGTAAACGAGCTTGCATATGTACAGTGTCTAAAATGATTCCCAAATACTCAAGCACACATGTGGGGCCTACTGTTTTTTTAGCAGAGAGGGGAATGTTCAATTTATTAAATATTAAAGACAACAAAGCCATGGTTCTCTCACCACATTCAGTAGGCCTATCAATAGTTAAAAGATCGTCCAACAAATGAAAAATAACATTGATATTATAATTTGACCTGGCAATCCAACATATACTTCTAGATAGCATATCAAAAAGTCGTGGACTTGACCGACAACCAAATGGTAATCTTACAAAATTATAATATAAATTGTCCCATTTAAAACAAAAAAGATGCCATTGTTTTGGACTAATAGGCAGTTGTTTGAACGCATCAGAAATGTCCACCTTACAGCAAATACTATTGGGACCAAATTCTTGGATTACACGAATAGCAACATCAAGTTTGATATAAGATAAAGAACATAAATCTTTATCAATTAACTCATTAATACATAAATGGTCTTCATTGTTGTGTGGTGAGGAGAGGTCCAGAATAAGTCTTTTCTTAAAAGAATATTTGTGTGTAGCAATACCTATAGGACTGACTCT
>MJUT01025190.1:239097-251166 GCA_002080005.1 Gigantidas platifrons
ATCATGAAATTTCGGAATATTAATTTTTTTGATTAATAATCGATATAAACTAGTATATCGACATGTTAATTGTAAGACAATAAAATATAATTATGTTCATTACTTCATTATTTATTCTTTGATCTGACTATCTCCTGCATGTGATTGTTAACAACTACTCCTGTGCCAATTCCGCTCTTTTTACAGGATTCATTGCATTACTGGTCAGTGACAACCTTGCATTGTTAGTCATAAAGATGTCATTATAACAAATTACATTTTTTTTATTTTTTTTTTATGTCGCTTCTTTTCCCTCCTCATGAGCTGTCGAGTGTGACTCTAAAAATAAATTTTAGGTTATAATTTGCTTTCTTCATTTCAGATTGACACCCAGTTTCTGCAGTGCGATGAGTTCATCATTGGAGACCTCCACGTTGACGCAGCAAGCCACATAATGTTTGCTTCGCCAGAACAACTCCATATTCTACAAAAAGCTCGACGTTGGTATCTGGATGGGACCTTTAAAGTCGTACGCAATCCATTCGTTCAACTGTTCAGTATACATGCGTTCCTACAGAAAGATGATTGTGTTAAGCAGGTGCCCCTTGTGTTTGTGCTTATGTCACGCTGGAAGAAGAATGATTACAAGGCTGTAAGTTGATGTAAAAATAATTTTAAAAAAGATATTTATATAAAATAAAAAATACATTACATAAAAATCCCAAAGTTTTGTGATAAAACAATTTCATGGATTTAAATAGTGCATAATAAAGGTAATATCAAAATTACCGAACTCCGAACACTCTTCCAAAAGGAAAGTCAAAATTCATCAACAACCAACAGTCTATTAATGCAAACAAATCGATTTAATAGATTAGTCATGATAAATTGTATTGATATTGCTTTGCTTTGATGGAAGATGTACTAATTACTGTATTGAAAAACTTGAATTAAATTTCAGGGTTATATTATGTGTTCAACCAGGTGTATAATTTTTATACTCTATTTCAGGTTTTCAACAGACTGAAACAGTTAGTACCAGAACTTCATGTCCAAGCCTTTTATATGGATTTTGAGTCAGGTAGTTTATCTTATTACTCTTATTTAAATCATATATTTACATACTTCAACTGCATGTATGAATCATGAATGGGTTTCAAACACAACAGTTCAGATGCTTACAAGAAACAAACGATTGCATAGTATTTCCTAATTTTAGTGAATAACTATTATGAAATGATTATTACTGCATAACTGTAGTACATCAAACCTAAAAGATCTCGTACACGAACACAGAGGAATAGTATTGATTGTTTCAAAACTTTTATCAGAATATGCTTACAAGAAACAAACATTTCCTAATTTTATAGGAGTGAATAACTGTAGTATATGAAATGATTTATTACTATTACCATTATTCTATATTCTTATTATTACTGAATAACTGTAGTACATCAAACATAAAAGTCATCTCCTACATGAACACAGAGAAATAGTATTGATCGTTTCAAAACTTAATTGTTTACATATATCTCAATGAAGGATGAAATTAAATCGTTAAATCTTAAATTTGTACATTTTCATTAAACAATTGTGCTGTAATCAAGCGTTAATTTTCATTGTAGCTGCCTGGTCTGCAGTCAAGTCCGTTTTCCCAGACACAGACATCAAGGGTTGTTCGTTTCATTGGTCCCAAGCTGTCATGCGTCAAGTTGCCAAACTGGGTCTGAAGCCAACCTATGACCAGAAACATACTACACATATGTTCATACGTAAAATTCTTGCCTTACCATACCTTCCGGCAGACCACATACGACCAGCCTTTATACAGCTAATGCAATCAACAACTACAGCATCACAGCAGTTGAAACAGCTAATGTCATACCTATCACGTACTTGGTTCACCAGTACCATTTGGAGTGTCCGCCAATGGTCAGTCTACCGCCAGTCAGTTAGAACCAACAATGATGTTGAAGGTAATAATTTGTACACTTCTTTAGTATGCAATGATCATAATTTGTTTAAAGCTTACGTTCTTAAATAATAACCTTACAGCAAACATGTGTATTGAACCAGCTGCAAAATATATATGCTGATCACAAAATGCTAGAGGAAAGTGTAAATGATGCACGTAAATATACAAATGTAACTAGTATTACTGTGAGCACAGCTCACTAAGATATACCCCCCCTCCTCACATCTGTCCAACCTATTTCCAAAACCAAAACATTACTGATTGTTCCGACCAAAAATGAAAGGGACCCTCCTCTCTTCACCAGTAAGCTGCTGATTTCAAAACATTATGAGAAACACTACTCAAGTTACGATACGACATAGGGTAAAAA
Organism: Gigantidas platifrons; assembly: GCA_002080005.1. NCBI lineage: Eukaryota > Metazoa > Mollusca > Bivalvia > Mytilida > Modiolidae > Gigantidas > Gigantidas platifrons. Next base: position 241,422 of record MJUT01025190.1, read on the forward strand.
TCCTATTTTCTGTCATATCAAGTCCAATAACTCTGGAACGGCAAAAGTGAAAATCGTCAAAAATTAAAGGGATCCTCCTCTCTTCACCATTAAACAGCTGATAAAATTTTAAAAGATTCTCTAACAAACACAACACAACTCAAGTGATCGTACGACATAGGATTTGTCTACAGACAGACGGACGGACATGGTGAAACTTCGTTGCGGGGGTATAATTAATTAGTGTTGTAAAATATATGCATGTATAAATTAAATCTATTTATTTTAGAAGTTGAAAGACAAAAATTTAGTGTAATTGTCACTGTTTTAAAAAAGGGTGTTGTACTCAGAATTGTATCACAATCACCGTATAATAATTTTCACGATTGATTTTTTTCTTTGAATTATGTCATATTCATTCAAATATTCATTTTGTAGGATGGCACAGACGTTTCAATGGAAAAGCCGCCCGCTCCCAACTGCACTTTTACAGGATATTACCGGCATTCCAGAAGGAAGCTAAGAATGTAAACATCACATACAGACTGGTCGGAGAAAACCAACTTACCCGATACCAGCGTGCTACCTACAAGAAGATACAAGGTCGCATGGAGTCCCTTTGGGACCAGTATGACAACAAGACAATCAGAACATCTGACTTCCTGCGTGCTGTGGGTAACTTGTATTCACCAGCAGTACCCAACCGAGAAGATCTTCCGGACTTGGACAGTGATTCCGACACTGAGTGAACTGTAGAATATTGTTACATGTATTACTTTGAATTGTTGTTAATGATGTATGTGTTTGTTCTCCATATTTCTGTTTCAATTGCTGTTTAATATCCTTATTAAATGAGGGGTTCTTGTGGGAATTATTATCTTGTATTATATTTATATCAATATTATCAAATTTGCATATATTTTCTACATATCCCTATACATATTTACAAAATTTTAAATTTATCTTTTCTTGGGCTTTTATCAATAAAACTTAGCATATCAAAATTGTTCAAATCATTATTTTGTGCTCCATACCTCAAAACAGTTTTAACATGAGATTCGAATAACTTTTTTATATATTTTGATAGATACTCTATTATAGATAATAAAGTATAAAAACAATTGTGAGTGCTTACATTTTTTCATGATAGTCACAGTGTGATGCCAACAAAAAGCTGTATGCATATAAACCCAGTAATATTAGAATATGAATTTTGGTGTTTAATGCCACTTTCAACAATATTTCAGCTATATCATGGCGACCAGTTTTAGTGGTGGAGGAAGCCGGAGTACCCAGAGAGAACCACCGACCCNCCTCTTGCCAATATGTTTTGTTGTATTTACAATTAAAGTAAAAGTGTTTGTAATTTTCATTTTCTTTACACACTTGACATTCACTATCATTTACTATTCTCCATTGTTTTAACAGTTCTTTGCATGGTAAAATAAAGTGAATAAGCTTCCATTTAAAGATTTTTAGTTTATTTAATTTTAAATAATTAAAAGTGAAAAATAAAGTTTGTTTTATGCATGTGAAAGTATTCATTCTGTCCGGGCGGACAACTTAAAACAGGACACAATTATGTCTTACATTAGATCCAACGACCTAACTCATTGAGCCACTAGGGCCCACGATATTAGAATCAGTTGTATATGTTAAAGGTTAAAGTAGTAATAACAGTCATTATTATACTTTCTGTAAGAATGTCCTTTAATAGAAATAAATTCCGTCTGGTCGTGCACTATGTCTTCAACCCTGGCCACTATTTTTGCATAGTCATAGTGAATGCTCAGCACAACATTATTATATAAATAGTCTAGTTTATATTAGAAAAAATGAGAGCAAAACACAATAAACAACTGACAAGACAATTAAAAAGATAACACAAAATAGGAAAATTAAACTATATCAGCAGGAACGACCTATTCATAGTAACGTAGACAAAAACATATTTATGTGTTGAAATCATAATCAAAATTTTGAAGGGCCATTTTCATGGCATACTCGTTTCATTTTAAGACCATTTTTCTCTATTCTGTAAAACCCCATACAACCCTTCATATCAAACTGACATATAAACAGACTTTTCCCCCTTCCTGGATAATGGAAATAGATACAGTTATTTCCCTTTGCATATTCACAACAAATTCAAATTTATCAACAAAATAACACAAACATATTAAGCTAAATCAACGAAAATCTCTATGAAACATTGTATAGAATACAATAAATAATTATCCTGCTTACTCTATATTGCTCCTATTAGATCCACCACTTCATCACAGTCGTAGCAGGAACGAGAACCCTGCATGATAGAGATTGTTCATCGTCCATGTGGCATTATCATACAGCAAGATGCTATTTGGTATATCTCATTATAAAAAGTATGGCCGAATTGGTCTATGGACGAATCGGTATATGGCCGAGTTGGTTTATGGACGAGTCATCTCGAAACCGATCTAAACAACGATACTATTTTATTTTCTCCGTTGCGATTTAGTCTTTTGGATGATATATATATATATTATATATTATCATTCAAAGATAGTCATTAAACGAGGATTTTATTTGTTGTCATCTAAGAAGTACCTTTGTTTTACGAAAGATTCTTCGTAAACTTGCCATGGCGTCATCCCTAGCATCTAAAAATATTTTTAACAATATTGTCTGTTATAAAATATTTTTGTCGTAGATAGTACATTAATATAACATACTTTAGTTGTTACTTTAAAAATCAATTGGGGGAAATTGCAAAAAATAAAATATACCTATGAGATATTACAACATGGCGTAAATTAGTGCAAGGCCCAAACCTTTTTGTCTTAAGGTAGTAATAGTAGTTTTTTGGGAGTGCCTATATGTTTCATGTGACTGGAATTTTGTATTTTAAGATTTGTAATAGACTTCCATCGTCTATTATAAATATTGTAGTGCATTTTGATAATTCCCTTTGTTATGTTCTTTATGGGTACCTCGAATTACCGAAATCCCCAGCAGATCTTCTGAAATCCCCCTCAGATGGAAAGATATAACATTGTTTTAGTGTTTTATGATGGTTTTATACAAATGTAGTTGTGTATATGCACAGTAGGAACGATTTATCAATAAGCGAACAGGTAGTATCAAAATCAATATGGCGGAAATAAAGGGATGTAACTCTTGTATTTATCAAAGTACCAAAAATACCATAGGTAATAGTGATATACACTTTGTATTTAATAAGAGAAAAAATTATTTAATGATGCATTGATCAGGCTTGTAACTGGCAAGATTAATATCTTGGCTGCCTTACCCATCACCATAAAAAAAGAAAAACAAACAACATATGTACATATTTACGTAAAAAAAAATTACATGAATAATTATTTGATATAGGGAATGTGCTTTAATAAAGATTTTGAAGGAATTTTAGGATATTTAAAAAAATATATTTTTGTAAAAAATAAATTTAAATGTTATTATGTTTACATATATTTATTGATATAAATGAAGTTAACTTTAAGGAATAAGAATTACAAATTTGAGTCTTTAATACTTTATTAAATATTCTCTTTTTTGTAGCTAATAGATAAAAATAAAAGTACATTTTAATCATATTAATTAAATAAGAATTTTATTAATTATGTTAAATATTTTATGACTATTCAATTAATTAATAAGATATCTGTAATATCTGTTTGTTTCACAATGTCTTGTTTCTCCAAGAATAGCCATCAGTTCATTTACTAATTGTATGTATAAACCAATTGAGTGCTTTTCTTAAAGCCACAAGGAAGGCAATGTAGCCTTCTTCTGTGAAGTGAACGCCATCCGAATCCTCGTATTCAGGACGATATACATTTACCGGTTTAAAACAGAAAATGGAATTATTGTTCACAGCCTTGTTTTTTAAAATTCAATTCACTTCTTTAGATCGGTCTATGTATTTATCGACACTGCAATACCTGGGGTTCGACCGCTTTAAAACGGACATGAAAACCACTGCCACTCCCCTCGTAAGGCAAGCGGCAATGAAGTTATCCAGGTCTGTTTTAAATGCAGCTATGTCAAAGCACTCACTACAACAATCGTTACCACCTATTTGACATATGGGTTATATAGTCCAGTATCAATAGCTTTAGTTAGTCTTTTGACAGTGCCACCGGAATAGCCATGCATGTGAACAGAGACTTTTCCACGAGCATTAGAAGGATCCTCCCATTGATGGGGTTTACTTCTATCCTCACACAAAAGCCTTAATTTCTCAACATAGCTATGACCTAGCACTAGAACGTTCAACATGTTAATGTAGTCAAATTGAAAGTAGGTAAAAACGATTAAGTTATAAATATTTGTTTTATTTAAATTGTGTCAACTGGAAGTATTTATAAATTAATTAGGCTATAAATATATTTTTTTTATAATTTTAATATAGTAATAAAAAATATTTAGGCTTTAGATATATATTTGATAATATTTTTTTTAGATATGAATTTGCTAATGATATGTATATCCTTTTCAGTGTTTGCTACTATGTACTACTTATGCAGTAAGAGTCGCTGAATGACAACCTTAGTCTTAGTCTTATATATTATTTGACGGCTGCTTTCTCAGTGAGAAATTGCGCCCATAAAAATTTTTATATTAGAATTTTGTATGATTCTATTATTACTAACTTTTAAATTGATGTTTATTTATTAAATAGTGTGAGTTTTAGAATATTAGACGTTTTTAAACCGAAGAAGTGAAGATGTTTGAAATTTATTTTATTTTTAATTGAATGACTGTCATTTGAGTATTATAATTTGTATTATTTATAACTTGAACCAAAATTAACTGCTGTCGATTATAAACTTAGCATAAAAATTACTTAAACCGTGTGGCAAATCCCAGTGTCGTAGGTATAGTGTATCGTATTGAGTTGGGCATTCCCTACTTCTAGATACACGTTAACCCTACTTTGTTGTTAATGAGGTACTTGACATCGATAATAACTGTTACATCCAATGATATGATACTATATAAAGAAGTTACCAATTTAATGTTTGAGTTATTGCCCCTCGTTCAGTGTGGACAAACGGAAACTAATTGTTTCCGCATGCCACACTGACCGTCTGACAACAATGATCTCAAACACCACATGGCAGTTCAATATACAGGTGCTTACTTTTAGTTTGAGATATATAGATGTCAAGCCCTTACATACTAAGGTAAATTGCTAGGACTTGTTATACATAATCTCAGTATAGGAATAATTGAAAAGTAAAAAATAATTGTGTACGCCTTTCTCATACGATATATACCATCGTATGGAGAGCACGTGTTAGGTATTGCCTATGAAATATAATAACATCGTAACCATATTGAAACTAAAAATAATAAATTTAAACAGTTTGTATAATTCCATGAACTATAAAAGGTTAGTGATATATAGCTATGGAACAATACAGTAAATAACATTACAACAAAATGATGTTATCACACTTGATAGTAATAATTTACCTTAGAATGTACCGGGAGATGTTATATATTACCAAAATTACCAAGTATAACAAATATGATGTATGTATTTGTTTACTAATGTAACCAAAATTTATTGACGTAAACTGGAAATTATTAGGAAATGTACTTATTAGATATAATGAACTATTAAAGGTAAAAAAAAAGAGTAATAGCACAAATTGAACAAAACCTTTGATCTTAGGAAAAATAAAAATAAAAAGAAGAGAGTCTTTTATAACATTCCTTGCTCTATGTAATAGAACTTTGGCCACTTGGCTAATTCTTAATATTCATTGTACCTTAATTAATAAGAATTAGGTTAATTAACTGTAAATTATATAAAAAGTAAAATAAAATGTTTTATATGGCTATTGTATCCCATATATATTATTAGGTTAAAATGATATTTTATATATATCAAAAAATTATAGGTAAAATAAACTACTGACTCTTATAAAAAAAAATACAAAAATTTAATTGAAAAAGTGCAATTTAATTAATTAATTAATAGTTTTTAACAAGGGTCACTAGTCGCATGTCTCTGATGTAGAGGATGCTCTGTACAGCTCTCAACTGAAAATATAATTAAAATCTATTAGTATGATAAATATAATCAGCAACTGGTTGGAAATTTTTTCCTGATAGTAGTGTTGTGAGATTGAGGTTTGGTGATACCCAATTGTGATAGTTGATCAATCATAGTTTGTCTTTGTGTGTTGTATTGTTTGCAGTATATTATGAAATGTTCCACTGTTTCTTCCTGTTGACAAGTGTCGCATATATTTGTTGGATTTATTCCTATTTTATTTAGGTAACTATTGAGCTGAATATATCCTGTACGTAACCTGAAAAATAATATTTCATTGTATCTACATATTTTGGGTGCTGTGATAGAGAAGGATACTTTGTTATTAATACCATATAAATGTCTACCTTTTGGGTTGCTATCCCATTTTGTTTGCCACATATTTTTAAAAATAATTCGACATAATGTCTTAATGTCCTCTTTATATAGAGGGTTATAAACATATATATTTTCTAAATTTAAAGAATTCTTAGCTTCTTTGTCAGCTAGTTCATTACCCATTATACCAACATGACTTGGTATCCATTCTAAAATAACATTAATACCAATCTTACTTAGTGATGTAATAATATTGATTGCCTGTAAAGCTGATAGTGAGTCCACGAATATAACAGCATTAAGTGGCCTGAAGTCTTGAATCCAGTTTAAAGCTAAAAATATGGCAGTAAGTTCACACATAAATATAGACATATGACATTGTAATTTGTATCCTTTACTAACCTTTAGTTCTGGAATAACAAATGCACAACCATTTATATTATTTTGTGGATCTTTTGATCCGTCTGTATAGATTTTTAAAAAGTTTTTATACTCTGTATCTATCAGGATATCTCCCTCACTTTTTATTAGATGAGGGAGGTCCTTTTTAGTAATAACATCATGCAACTGAGTTCACTATATGAATATATATTGTCAGGGATGAAATTGTTTTCTCTTAAGACTTCTTGGGCAGTTATATAATATGGTTTTTGTTTACTTTTTATATTTTTATTATAGAAAATAAACTTTACATCATCTAGGAGACTAGTTTTTGTAGGGTTGTTATTATCAAAACTACAAATATTAAGAAACGACTTTCCTATTAGACTTTTCCTTCGTTCTTCATATGGGGGGTCACCCATCTCAACCTGTAAACTAGCGAGTGAGGCAGATTTCATTGACCCTGTACATATACGGAGACTTTGAAACTGTATACTATCTAGTAATTTTTTAACTTGATGCGTTGCCGAATTATAAACTTCACAACCATAGTCAATTTTTGACCTAATAAGTGCAAAATACATGGTGCGTAGTGTGTAACTATTTGCTCCCCATTTGGTACCTGTAAGTAATCTCATACAATTGAGTATTTTAGTACATTTCGTGTGTATGTATTGTACATGTTTTAACCATGTCAATTTACTATGAAAAATAATACCGAGAAATTTAACTTCTTTTACAATTTCAAGTATATGTGTACCTATTTTTAATACCATTTTATCTAGGATACGTTTCCTGGCAAAAATAATACATACAGTTTTATTTGGGGATAATAAGAATCCCCATGTTGAACACCATTTGTTTATATAATCAAGGTCTTGTATTTTATTTTGCAGATGTTTTAGATTAGACCCTGATTTCCATATTGCTCCATCATCAGCAAATTGAGACATTTCACAGTTTTTGATGCATGATGATAGATCATTGACCATAATATTAAAAAGTGTCGGACTAATACAGCTACCTTGTGGAGTACCATTTTGAACAATATATATTTCTGAAAAAGTATTATTAATTCTTACTTGTAATGTTCTATTACTTAAAAAGTCGTTTACATATGCTAACATATTACCATATATATTTAGAGATACCATTTTTTGTAACAAACCATGTTTCCATAACATATCAAATGCTTTTTGGAAGTCTATAAAAACTCCAACTGTAATATATTTATTAACAAAGGATTTTTGTATGTCATTTTCTAGTCGTATGCATTGTTCCATAGTGTTTCTATTTTTTCTAAATCCACTTTGATTGGGATTATATAGTTTATGTTTTTCCAAATACCATTTTAGTCTATTATTAATCATTTTTTCCATTATTTTATTTAAATTTGAGGTGAGTGAAATGGGTCTGTATGAAAGGGGGTCACTTGGGTTTTTGCCAGTTTTGTGGATTGGAGTTATAATAGAGTGTTTCCAATCTTTTGGAAGTTCCTGTAAGAACCATATTTGATTAATAAACAATAGAAATATACTAAGTGTTTTTTCCGACAAATGTCTAAACATGTTGTAGCTTAACCTGTCTTTACCAGGTGCACTATTATTAGTATCAGCAATTGCATCTTTCGTTTCCTGTAGTGTAAATTTATCATTATAACAATTACTATTATTGTTAAAATGAGTTGTAATATTGCTATGATCGTTCATTTCTACCTGCTGTTTATGTTTTTTGAACTCACTACTGTAATTGTCAGTATTACTGACTTTACTGAAATTTTCAGCAAATAAGTTGGATTTGTCAGTGGATGACTCATACGGGGTATCATTTTGATTTAGAGTAGGGATTTCTTTTTTATTGGGTGCATTACCCAACATTTTTTTAACATTATACCACACCTGAGACAACTTACTATTGTTGTTTAGTGAATTGCAATACTTTTCCCAGTATGTTTGCTGGGTATCATGTATCATTTTTTTTACATAACTTTTCTTTTTCTTTATAATCTATGAAGTCCTCCCCCGGCCAGTATGACTGGCCCTGTTTCTAGCCTTGTTCCTTTGTCGGACAAGTTTTGTACAATTTTGATCCCACCATGGGACACATGGCTTTTGATTTTTATTATTGAATTTTTTTAGTGGGATATAGTCACTAGCAATATTAATTATTTCTTTTGTTAAGATTGAGTTAGTCTCTTGTATATTATCAGAGACCATGTCGTTATTAAATTTGTTATCACATGCCATGGAAAATCTTTTCCAATCCGCATTTTTTTAATTCCATTTAAGACTATTATATTGATTACTATAAATCATAGGTTTGTATGAAATTTTTATATTGACTACAAAGTGATCGCTACCATGTGTAGATTTTTGGTCTACATACCACGTACAATGAGAACCGATTGATGAATTTACTAAACTCAAATCAATACTAGATGTTTCTAGGTTAATTGGGTTTAACCTCGTACCAGTACCGTCATTTAAGATGACTATATTATTATCAATAACATGGTTATACAGATGTTTTCCCTTTGTATCATTCTGTTTACCTCCCCATAGCTTATGATGAGTATTAAAATCTCCACACACAACAAATTGGTCATTAATTTGAGTGAATATTTTTTTATAATCACTTTGTGTAGTTTTACTATCAGTATCATATATATTTACAATGGTAGTTACTTTATTATTCAATTTGATATCAATTGCTGACACTTCTAACAAGGTGTCAATATTTCTGATGGTATAATTTATATGGTTTTTGCAGTAAATAGCAGTGCCTCCTCTTTTAGTGTTTCTTGTGGAGAAATTTGCTAATAAATATGAAGCATGGCTTTCCGGAACATCTAATTTTCAATATTTATGCGATTCATGCTCTCTATTATCACTTCCATTTAATCATTGCGAATCATTAAACTCATCTTTCGAATGTCCCGAACAAAATGATCCTACAAAATTTGTTCAATTTCCATCAGTTGTTAAAGAGGACTGCTTTAAA